>BGPT01001165.1:25677-53575 GCA_003297045.1 Symbiodinium sp. clade C Y103 | reverse complement strand
ACCTTCAATTTTCCCTCCCAGCGTGTGTCGGAATTTGACCGCCAGTAGCCCTCCTCAAGCAACTGGCAGGTGAAGGCAGAAGTCCTCCTCTACAACATACAGTAATCCCCACAATAAGCAACGGCTTGGATTAAATGACCAAGACTTAACATTTGCCACCAAAAAATCTGTCCAAAAAATCCGTCGCTGGAAGTTGCGACANTAATCCCCACAATAAGCAACGGCTTGGATTAAATGACCAAGACTTAACATTTGCCACCAAAAAATCTGTCCAAAAAATCCGTCGCTGGAAGTTGCGACACTCCGTCGCGAGATTTTGCGACGCCCTGCGTTCCTACATCACCAAGCATTGTGGAGTGTTTCCCTCCCTCACATCTTCAGCAGGTGCTTCCACTGACCGTCTGATGCCCTTCCGANTGCGACGCCCTGCGTTCCTACATCACCAAGCATTGTGGAGTGTTTCCCTCCCTCACATCTTCAGCAGGTGCTTCCACTGACCGTCTGATGCCCTTCCGAAAGTTCTGGATATCCTCAAGGTCTTTGATGAACTAACTGTTTGTTGTTAAACTTGACATCGATAGAACCTTGTAGTTGATGATAACCATAAGCATAGGCGTGGGTGAAGTTTTGGATGAGGTGATTTTTTCAAGTGTTTCAAGTGCTCTATGGACTGCTCAACCAAAGTGGTGTCATCCACAACCAACTTTGAAGCAACTAGCAAGTTGTCCTCGGTGTAAGTTCCCGCACTGGTGTTGGAGAAGAGTTGATCTAAAGCATCTATCTTTGCGTCGGGCAACTCCTCAACGAGTTGATGAAGTCTCCAATCTGCTGTGGAGGAAATGGATTTTCAAGTTCCACACTCTCCAAACACCGCTTGTTGAGAATGCCAATGCTCTGCTTTGACNGAGTTGATGAAGTCTCCAATCTGCTGTGGAGGAAATGGATTTTCAAGTTCCACACTCTCCAAACACCGCTTGTTGAGAATGCCAATGCTCTGCTTTGACAAAGTCTTCGGGTCATCTTCGCGTTTCAGGTACTTTTTGATGACCGGCATTGCTACGGCACACTACCAAGATGAGAGACTGACGACAGCAGCGAAAGCACNAAGTCTTCGGGTCATCTTCGCGTTTCAGGTACTTTTTGATGACCGGCATTGCTACGGCACACTACCAAGATGAGAGACTGACGACAGCAGCGAAAGCACTAACAAAAAAGCAAAAATGAATTTGAGCACAAACGCCTCTGGTTGGCCGATCAGGTTCAACAACTCTGCCCAAAAACAGGCAAAGGCCAAAGGCGTAGTCCAACCTGCATTTCCAAGCACCATACCTGCACTTGCCAGAACGAGTGTGAGGAAGCGTGCAGCCATAGCCACCACTATAGCCACCATTATGGCCACCACTATAGCCNGCATTTCCAAGCACCATACCTGCACTTGCCAGAACGAGTGTGAGGAAGCGTGCAGCCATAGCCACCACTATAGCCACCATTATGGCCACCACTATAGCCCCCACTATAGCCGCTGTCATCGGCTCGGACAATGGCATTGCACTGTCCACTTGGGAATAGTTGCTGCATGGTGCTTGAGCCTGTTTGCTTTCATGATGAACAAGGCCTGATCAAATCGTCAATTGCAATAGCTACTTCCATNCTGTCCACTTGGGAATAGTTGCTGCATGGTGCTTGAGCCTGTTTGCTTTCATGATGAACAAGGCCTGATCAAATCGTCAATTGCAATAGCTACTTCCATCCAAACCTCCAAAAACAACAAGAAATCATCACCTCACTCAAACCAAACGATTGGAGTGAAAATTAAAACGCTAAACCACCCCTAACCTTTCCCCAGAAAATCATTGAAACCACGAACAAACATTGAACATGAAGATAAAAACATGACAACCGCAACAATTCAACACACAAACCTAAAACCAAACGAGGTAACCATGAGAACAAAAGCGACCATTACACCCTAGAACCCCCACCTAGAAAAACATCAAAGGTAAAGATGAAACATTGAACCTCAACATAAAAACATAACAGGCAAAACACCCTCAACAAAACCTACCCTCATTGAAACCAAACATTATCACAACAAACTCAACAAAACATTTAGCAAAATAATCAAAAAGAAACAGTCAAACATTTCAGATTACAAAATTGAACAAAAACATAACAGCCTCCCACCTGAACCTTGAACCCTCACTCCCCAGTTTCCCCCTTCTACAATTTTTTTCCCGTGATTATAATCCCACTCATCCTACTGTCCTACTTAGGAATTGGTTTGGAACTGGCATTATAGCCCGTTTATAGACATCTACAAGTATTGGAAAGTCATTGTCGAGACGTTTTTTCAATCTAAAATGTGCCCATGATTCAGGACTTGAAAAAGTTGCTACTTGGAGGGTCATCCCAGTTAGGAACTGGCCAGGAACTGGCGTTAGAAATGCAAAAATCCCACTTAGGCGACTAACCATCCACTCAACCCCCGATGGAAATGGTGCCTGAAGTGCTGCCAACGTCATGGCTGTCCTCCGTGGCAGATGATGGTCATGCCATATCACCTGTATGTCTTTGGAAAATCTAAAAATCTCATCCCCCGATCAATCCTATGAAAGACCATCGAAAATTGTGGTTGAACCATCAAAAATACTGTTTCTTCTATGTTTTTGGGGATTTGACCATCAAAAAACGATGTTTACTGAGGACTTAACCATCCTGAAATTGAGATATATAGGCAAGATAACAGGAAATAGCCCAGTTTGGGGGTCCCCTATTCGTGAATAGATCCAATACCAAAAAAGGATTTCGTTTGGGGCATAGTTCAAATTAGGGGGAAGGGATTATTCTCTGGTAATCTAACCAAGCCAGCAAGCTCAAGAACCGGGGACCATTTCTTTGATCGGATTCTGACATATTGGAACTGGAATTGAAGCGATATCAAATCGAACTACAAAAAGGTGGCCAGTGGCCACTCAACGGGGAACTCTCCTTTTTTCGCACTAATTTGGCTGAATTCTGCTGAATGATCATCATTCACCAAACAAAAATTTCATTTTGGGACATGATTCACCCGAAATCATCCTCCTGAGACCCAGCATGATCCCAGCTCCTGCGACATAGAAACCTCCGCATTGCCAGAAAGGGATCCACGGTAGGGCCCAATGTTTGGAGATTCCCTAGGGAATGGGACATCATACGCCTGAAGATGCTGAAAATTTTGCGGTAGGATGTGGTAGGTACACATCCTCAAAAATCCCAACATCTCCCAACTCGAGTCTGTTCTTGGGACAGGAATTTGACGAAAACTGTCTGAAAAACTGCCGTGGAAAGTGCTCTTTCAGAAATGCTGAAACTGTTTTCTGCTTCGTACAAAAAGGCTTGGATACAGGAATCCAACTGAAATCCGTGACAACAAATAACTGAGCTTTCTCCAGGTTGAACAAGGACTTTCAGGGGTTGTATCAAGGATCCTAACTTCGGGGAACGTTCTAACTGGGTCGAGAAAGCCATGTTACCATGAAAACGGGGGGTGAAACACCTGAGGGACACAATCACGACAACTCCAGGACTCCCACCCAAGCTACCAAGCTATACTTTATGGCACAACTACGTTCATAAGTCATATGTAGTCATCCTGAAGTCGATCTCTTCCAACTTCTCACTGCATTCATTCATCTACTTATTTTCTGCAGCCTGCAACTTTTCATCTTGTACTTTCAAGATCATCAAGTTTCACATCATCACTATCTTCTTCAGAAATTCCAGACATTTTGTATGTCCAACCATCTAAGCAAGAGTTCGAACTGTTCACCCAGAAATGGCAAGCCGAGGGGCCGTGAGGTGCTTCTCGTTGCTGTCAAAGTCCAACAGCAGGGCACTGGAGTCGTTGACGGCTGGGAAGTTTTCAAGTAACCATGGAGATTTGTAGCTGGGAAAAACCATTTATCTATATAGCCCATGTTTGATGACCCAGATATCTCATACAAGACTCGATCTTCAAGGTTCTTTTGAACCACTTACTTAATTGGGGTACCAAAGGACGGACCAAATTTGGGGGTAATATGACGTAATATTGACCCAGACCCTGATGAGGAAACCGAACCAGAGGAAATCGCGGAATTCACTCCCCACAAGGATCCTGACATGCCAAAAAACCGGCCCAGGACGCCGATTCTCAAAATGGTTGTTGCAAGTTCTTTGGGGATGTCAACTATTCACCTTCCATGGGCTAGTCGCCCCAGAGGAATTGGTTTCAAGGCCTCTCCGGTGTCCAAAATTCTGTGGTCTCCCAAAATCGGAGGAGGCCATTTTCATGAAGCCCCCCCACCCGATGGCAAAATCTCCCGGGCCATCCACAGCTGGCCACTTTCAAAAATGGCAGTCACCACAGATGGGGCCCCCCGCCCTGTGGGCATCACCTCGGCAACCTGCGCGTTGGCCCCGCTTGAACATGTGCTCCCCCGTCTCAGTGGATTGGTTTTCAGGGAAATGTGCAGGAAAACATGGACTTCACCATGAAAACTAGAGGTTTCCGTTTCCTGTATACATATTTTCCACTCAACCGATTCCAAGATTACCACAATTATCACGCTCCGCCAAGACTGGGTTCCTTCTATCTCCTTTGTACACACAACCTAAGCTGGAAGGGGCCAACTATTTTTTCACCACCAAGTCAGGTGTTTACCCCGTGGTAATCAAACACGGCAAGTGGAAATCCTCTATAACAGGGTTTTATGGGAAAATCATCGAACTAAATGGCGGGATTTTTCATCCAGTTGAGAACACCCATTCCGATGATCAAAAAGGTTTTGACTAATCCCCACATTCGCCATTTTACCGGGTTCAGAAAATTCCATCGTGCTGGCTATTACCCTATTCGCGCTGCCCCTAAAACATTAAGATGCCATTGTTATCAGTGACTTTTCTACCGATGCTTGATTGTAATCCCCTTGGTACTTTGCTGCTGAATATTTGGGTTTGTCCAAACACATGGTACCCTCAATCCTGTGATTTTACATCTGCAGATTGGAAATCGCACCGCTGTCTGGAAATACCCCTGGTTCCTTGTCCTTGTGCAACTTGCACCAGTCCCCATAAAAGTCGCAATCTTCCGCCCCCTGGAGCCAACTTACCCGCCTGGTGGCTGGCCGCCCGCCGTTTGGCCTGGCTTTACTCATGGAAAACATAGGGAAATCATAGGGTAAACACCTAGACAGGTGGAAGTTTCGAACAATGAACGGAAAAAATGCGTGGAAAAAGGGATGCAAAAAAATTTCTCGGAGCAGGAAATTTGGTAACGTGGGGAAAAAGGTTGTGACAACAATACATCCGGGAAAATTGGGATGTCACCAACAACCATGGACGGTCTGACAATGGAACCTGGCAACGGGCCCCATGATCAATCGGAAAATCTAAGTTCTGAAAAGGGATGGGCCAACAGGAAGATCGAAGTGGAAAATGCCTGGGTTACTGTTGCAATGAATGCGATTCGGATCCGGGGGGACATCGATTTTCAAAGGTTCGAAGATGTTTCTCAGGTTTCTCAGGAGGTTAGGGGCATTCCCACCTGAATTTCCCAAAAAACTCTGCAGGAACAAACAAAGTGAGTCACAGCCAATGACACTCTCACAGAATCGACTCCAACATGGGTCCAACCTGTCCTCTGATTTCAGGAGAAGCTCAGCTGGGGTATGGGCTCAAAGTTCCACCAATTTTGGGGTACCCAATGACTTGACCCGCGGCCAATGTCCGTGCACATGTTGTCACAGTTGTCACATGACATAGCCGGCTGAATGCAGAACCTGGACAATGAGTTCTTACCCTGATGATGTGACTATATGAGATACAGCCCCCTCGGAAATTCATAGACTAGTGAGCAAGGAACAAGAGGATGTAAGGGGCGGACGCCTCACCCACAACAAGGGCAAATCAGCTGCTAGCACTTGTCTATTTTCGCCCAATGCAACTAGACTAGATGTACATGAACTGATCTTGGACGCTGGAGCTGTCACCGCCGTCGTTTGGATCGCCCCAGGTCACCACGCTTCCATCTGCCAAAATGGCAGCAAAAGCGAAATCTCCGCCACTGATCTGCTGAACATTCCTCAGCTGATGCTGGACTCTGGAGCTGTCACCACCACCATCTGGAAGGCCCCATGTCACTACGGTTTTATCTGTCAAAATTGCAGCAAAAGCGACCTTTGTGCTACTAATCTGCTGAACCTGCGTAAGCTGATGTTGGACCGTGGAGCTGTCACCTCCATGGTTTGGATTGCCCCAGGTCACCACGCTTCCATCTGCCAAAATCGCAGCAAAAGCATATTGTGTGGCACAAATCTGCCGCACATTCCTCAGCTGATCTTGGGCTCTGGAGCTGTCACTACCACACCCTTCATGGCCCCATGTCACGACGCTTCCGTCTGCCAATATGGCGGCAAAAGCACCGAGTGAGCCACAAATCTGCTGCACATTCCTGAGCTGACATTGGACTCTGGAGCTATCAGCACCATAGTCTTCATTGCCCCACGTCACCACACTTCCATCTGCCAAAATCGCAGCAAAAGCAGAGTCCGTGCCATAAATCTGCTGAACCTCCGCAAGCTGATGTTGGACTCTGGAGCTGTCACCACCGTAGCTAGCCTTGCCCCATGTCACCACACTTCCATCTGCCAAAACGGCAGCAAAAGCCATGTTTGTGCTGCAAATCTGCTGCACGTTCCTGAGCCGATCTTGGACTCTGGAGCTCTTACCGCCATGGTCTGCAAGGCCCCACGTCACCACTCTTCCATCTGGCAAAATGGCGGCAAAAGCAGCGTGTGAGCTACAGATCTGCCGTACATTTCTGAGCCGACCTTGGACTCTGGAGCTGTCACCACCAGAGCGTTGGTGGCCCCATGTCACTACAGATCCATCGGCCAAAAGCGCAGCAAAGGCACAGCTTATGCCACAAATCTGCTGGACACTCCTGAGCTGACGTCGGATTCTGGAGCTGTCAGCAGCAGCATGCGCCTGGCCCCATGTGACAATCCTGTCGCCTCCAACACACCACAACGCAAACGCGCCTGATGTTGCAGCTATCTTTGGCTGCTGTGCAACGGCAGTAAGGCTGTCTCCATCTTGAAGCCCAGAAAGTTGGAGAGAGTTCGTTGGATCTAAAAGACGCCCATCAGGGGCTGCAAGCCTCAGGAAGCGTTGCCCAAAAGCCTGTTGTGCAGCAATTTTCAAGTCAGCTATAGTGCCAGACTGTGAGACTTTGACAGTTTCGTAGCGTCCACTTGGGAGGGAGACCTCCAGTTTGATGGAACTTTCAGCCACCTCACCGGTCGCAGCTTTTCGCTTCATGGCACAGCTGCAATGGTGTAGTTGAATAGATGTTTACAGTGAAAAAAGAAGGGAAGGATGCGAAAGACAGAGGTATAAATTGCATATCATCCCATATCATCCCATATTTTGCTGAGTATCATCCCAAATCACATCGAAACATCAGTAAATTGCAGCATATGTTTGGAAAGTTTCGCATTGTCGGCCATGATTCTCGTCAGCTTCTGGTTATGTACATGTTTGAAGCGTCGGAGCCTTGGACTCTTGGAATGTTCCACTTGGTTCCTATGCAATAGCTGTATTCAGGTAAGTATATAGATCTCTAAATGTATGCGTATACACTTCATGTATTAGATTTTTAGACTGTATACTCTTTGAAGGTTTTACATGCTCTGATGCAGCCAACGCATCATCCGCCACCAGATTTGGCTTCGAGAAAAAGGGACAAAGGCACTCTTGACACTTTGTAGATATGCCACCGACCAAATAGCAAGTAGCCAGAGTGTCCTCGCCCGCTTGTACCGTATAATATTTGTCGGTATACACATAGACATAATTATACATATACATCATACATTGTAAACTATATATAATATATGCATAATACATTCAATGGTATGCAATATACACTGTATGTTGAACATTATACAGTATACACTATGCAATATACATTATACATTATACATACCCTGGCTGTCAAATCCTCTTGGGATGGATGATTCACCCTGGGATCTATGTTGGGGGAACCATCCAGCAATCAAACCTCGTAATGGCAAATCCACCACCGATCTCCATTACCATGTTTGATTCTCACAGGGTCACCATCGGTCTGTCCAAATTATATCAAATTATCATATTTCCCACACCTGACACAGGGCTACTGCCAACACCCCAGGTACATTCGGCAAGAAAACTCGGTGAAGAGGTAAATAGATCACTTTCACCCCAAAAATGTGACTATGACTCACCTATGATTTGGTGGAACAACCGTGTGACATCTTGCTTTTTTTTCCGTTCTTTTGCGATGATTCCCCTGTCACCATGATACAGCTTGGTCGGCCACAAGGTCGTCCACCAAGTTTGTCCAAATATTGGGATTGCCACCACGCAGTCATTCCCACATGGATCTCGACTTCTAGAGGGCGTTCATTCCGAACATCTGGAGGTGTGGTTTTTTAATCATGTGAAAATGAAACAATCCAATGTGTCACATTGTTACAACCAAAATTAGGGGATGGGTCAAAACCTATCATTATCAATTTCAGTGGGATGAACATCCATTTACCATTTATTTTGGGGTTCACTAGGTACCAGGATTTTGACTCATAGCCATTAAACAAGGCAGCGTTAGCCCATCCACCAACTGGCCCCCCACAGCCGTGCGGCCGTGCCTTCCGTCGAAGGTCGCCCCCAGGGTGTCTCTGGTTCACTCCTGTCCACATCATACGGTCTCCTATGTGTAGACACAGTATATAATAACTATAATAATTCATTGGACAAATGAGTTTTTCATAGCCATAACTTTATAATATGTATATGCAGTATGTGTATGTATATATATATACACACACATATACATATGCAGTGAGTAAACATATGAGATTGCAGTAAGTCTTAATTGAAGAAGAGTTTGCATGATTGATTGCAATTGTCCATGCCCATACACACACAGCTTGATTTATCAAGCCTATCTTTGATCACTGGCTTGGGTCTGAACTCTCAATTCTCAGTTTTGGCGAATCATGGCGTGATGGCGTGCGCAGCAGTCACGGACCAGGTTCTGAAGACCCCATTGTTTCCTGTTTGCACCACCCTGGTCATAGTTAGCACTACTCCCTTCCCCTTTGGCACCACTTTGGATAAAAAAGTGTCCACAAACTAGGTGAAATTGCATATTCGCCAATTAGAATTCTCGTACTTCGAATCTTGTTTTCAGTTGGAGGTTCCCTAAAATGGTGGGTACCCCCAAATCATCCACTTTAATAATAGGAATAAAAAATTTTATACACCATCCCAGTTAATGGGGTACCCCCATTTTTAGGAAACCTCCATTGCCACTATGCCCTTGGCTTGTACCGTCCCAAAAGGTGACCGGCCAGCGCGCGCCAGCGCGTCCTGCCCCCACAAAGGTGGGCCCGGCGATCAAGGCGTTCGACTGCTTCACCATCCGAAAGAGCTTCGTGAGGTTCGTACCTGCACTGCACCACAGGAGCACTGGAAATGGTTCAGATACCAAGATCAACTTGGGGACCAATATTGAGGAATATTGCCAAGTATAGTTACTACATGATGAATCAACCGATTCTGGACAGTGTTGGGTCTTTTTGAGCCAACCATGAAAAATCTGTATCTGTTCCTTTGTCCGAATTCTGACGCAGACCGATTTCAAGAAGTGCAGTGACTCAGTTCAACTTCAGACATGCCGGGCCATTGGCTACTTTATAAACCGCCAAAGGATGACTTGGAAAGCTCCACTTCACTGACCTCTCTATGTATACATGTATATACATATATAGAGAATGTGTATACACGTCTACAACTAAGGGATATACGCGTGTAATATCATGATGGAATCTAATCAAATATATATATATATATATATGTATATATATATATATATTGGTCTTGCATATTTCATGTGTGTATGCAGCGAGGTCCAGGTTGAGGACAGGATGGTTGATCCCCACTATGACCATTCTCAATCCGCATGTTTTTTGGGGGGCAATCAAGATAAAGAGGTAAAATCCTAAAATCGTGCTATGTGTTTCTATTTTTTCGGAACTTATATAAGTTGTTGTCGCAAGGTCTTAACCTTTGAAATCTGGCTTCACGCATCTTAAATTGAAAAAAATGGTGCCATGCCTCCTCGCCCGTGCAAACAAAAACAGAAAAGACGTATCTTTTCAGTTTTGGACCGCACTTCTCCACCGGGTTCCGCCTGTGAGATCGACATCGCTATCCAAGCCCCACACGAAGTCGTACTTCGTCTCCCAAGGCTCCTGGGGATCCGATTCCTGGGGCGAACCACTCAGGTCCGTACCCTCTGGTAATTAAACATAGCCATTGAAAATAACCATCTATATTATGGTGGATTTTCCCATTAAAAATGGTGATTTCCAATAGTTATGTTAGTTTACCAGAGGGTAAGCTGTTTCTTGTGTACCAAAATTGTTGGTAGTTGTGGATGTTCGTCGGACTCCAAATGGAAGTATTGCAGGTTTTGACCCAGCCCCAAACAGATTTGGGAGAATTCCGCCAATTCTACTGTAACTATCCGATATTTGACCCCATTGAAGTGCATAGTTTTATGGATTATCACGATGATCACTATCCCGGTCTTGTATGTGGGCAGGTCTCAAAATTTGGTACAGTACCCAGTACCCTATATCACACCCCATGGTCTCGCATCACCATCACCCTTTATATAAGATAGCCGTGAATTGAGAGCAGATCCCCCATGTTTGATGTAGACCCTTGTATTGGACCCAAAACCTAGACTTTACTGATTCTCCCCGGTTCAGAAAGGGTCAATATCTCCTCACTGACAATGGAGGAGTCCCACTCCAAAGCCATCAGGCCCTCAGATCTCCTCAAATTGAGCCTTGTTGTAGGCTGCTTGCATGAACTTGAATTTGTATCCTTTCCGCTTCAAGGGTATCCAGGGCAAACGGCTGGGGCCTTTCGCAAAGGGGTGGCCTCCTTGGGGGTCCATTCAATCAGCGCCACAATTTTCAACTGGTTGAGTTTGGATGCGACAAAGACGACTTTTCTCCCTGGTTCACACGCCCAGGTTGGAAAGGCACGTTTTAGGTGGTACCCCCAACCCACTGCCCTCCCATCCGGGGAGTCGATCCCCTGCCAGGCCTGTGCCACTCAGGTTTCCCACAACATTCTGGCGATACCACTCCGATCCAAAGAGCTTCGCGTCACCTGCGGACGACATTCGGACCTCTGTTTGTTGGTGAAAGTCCAACAAAAGAAACTGAAAATGGATCACCATGAAATTTTGCTGAAGGAAAGTCATCCCCATTTCTGTTGAATCCATCAAAATCATCATTCGGGCTGTTGAAACCCACAACAGACCCCTGTATTTCAAGGTCTCCCCCCATCTTCTGAAAAGTGTGACAGGAATCCGTCAGGTCACAGGAAAACTGCAATATCAATCCCGTCCAGAAACTGTTGTGTCGGTGTCCATGTATATATCTCACCTTCAATTATGATTTATATCGTTCTATGTTGATCACGATAAAACAGGCCGAATTTCACACATTTCAACAGCCGGAAAAGATTGAAAAATAACTTTTGGAGATTATGATTTACGTGTCCACTCACAAATGCCTATGAAAAGCATTATATAGATCATTGTTCATTGGTTATTTCCGCGTGATTTCTCATGTGTGTGTGTGTGTGTGTCCATTTTTGACTATCTGTCCAATGTCCAATCTAATCTAGTATCATGTAATCTCATCTTATCTATTCTAATCTATACCCCATCAAACTTCCCCTCTTAAATCCCTGTGAAGACCAGCAAAATCCACAAAAAAAGCGAACATCTAGGGCATCAGCCGAGCTCACCCCATCCACCCTGGTGCCTTTGTAATGTGCCAGGAACACGTCGCAGCAACCAGCACCTAAAGTTGACCTTGGCTGCGTCCCAAGATAGCAGTTTTGAGCCCCGAAAATTCGCGGTCATTGGAAGGATCCCATACTTCATGGCTAATTATATGTTTTGAATGGGAAAAGATGATAAAGCATCAAGTTTTTCGGGGGTTCCCCTAAATCTTCATAGCCAATTGGTGTGACCTGTGAACTCATTGAAGTTTTGAACAATTTCACGGACAATCTTATAGACTGCCAAGAAGGGATGGCAAGTGCCAAGACTGTGAACCTCTCCGGGCATATCTGCGTGGTGAGATCATGGTTCCCGCTAAGGTAGCTGTGGCCTGTTTGAGAATGGGCCGAAAAAATGATAAACCTGCTGGGAGTTGTTCCCACTTCCTCCATAGAAATGACCACCTTTTTTGATCAAGCCATAAAGCCATCAATCATCAATCATTCACCACAATTATTGGCTGCGATGGAGCCCAGTAACTTGACGTAGTCCAGGTTCTTTTTGACCTCGGCCCAGCGATGGAACCAATGGAGATTGGCGACTTCACCATCTTTCCATAGCAACCCATGATGTGCACCACTGTTTAGTAGTCACCGAAATGTTTCTCCATCAAGATACACCAACAAACCATTTTGGGGATATTTGAAAATTAATGAGAATTCCATGCAAACCCCTGGTTTCTCATCATTTTCCCCATGAAAATGACCAAATGGGCCGGGAACATCCCCAAACCCACCGCCCCGGCGCCTGCTTCACCGTTCGATAGGAGCCATCCACCGGCCAGAAGAGCAGCAAGCGAGGCGAGTCCTTGGCGGGTCGGCCAGCGGATCACTCCGGGCCCGGAGATACTGAAAGGATGGGGTCTGAAAGAAATTCATATATACACATATATACAATATATTTGCACATTCTATACATACAATATGTATGCACATACATATATATATATATAATAGATGTAGATACTATATATGTCTATATATATATATATATATATACATATGTGATAGATGTACATGCGTATGCTGTAGGAATTCAATCACTTAGCTGTGGTACTTTTTTCGAAGAGCTTGAGACGCAAATCTGCTAGCCCGTTTTTGCATTGAGATGGTCCTAGACGTAGCTGAGCTGCTCTTGGATGCTGGAGCTGTCACCACCATAGTCTGGACTGCCCCACGTCACCACGCTTCCATGCCAAGATTGCAGCAAAAGCATGGTGTGTGCTGCAGATCTGCCATGCATTTCTGAGCTGATCTTGGACTCTGGAGCTGTCACCGCCGTTGTTTGGAATGACCCAGGTCACAACGGTTCCGTCTGCCTAAATGGCGGAAAACGCAGCGGCTGTGCCACAAATCTGCCGCACATTTCTGAGCTGATCTTGAACTCTGGAGCTATCACCACCACTATGTCCATCACCCCATGTGACAATTCTCTGTCCTCCATCACACCACAAGGCAAATGCAGTTCCAGTTGCTGCTAGATTTGGCTGCTGCGCAACAGCAGCACTACAGTCTCCGTCTGCCCAGAAAGTTGAACAGAGCCTGTTGGATCTAGAAGACGCCCATCGGCCCCAGCAAGCCTCCCTGTTTTTTGCAGCTAGTTTCAGGTGGCCAATGCTTCCAGACTGGCTGCAAAGGTGTGCCGGATAGCCATTGATAATGATCACTTGGAGAATGTCGAGAGCTGGAAATATCAGGGCTTTAAAGCTGGGAAATATTGGGATACGTTCAATTACAAACCGATACATGTGTATGTAGCCCATGTTGCCTTGTCATAAGCTGAGTCGGAGCCTTCATATGCATATCCCAAATGATAGATTGGATGAAATGTGGGTTATGTTTATTTGTATATACACATTATTCATACAATCCTCCAACTGGAGGTTTATACATAAGCGCATGTATCAACATAAGCCTGATCACTACTTATTTTTTTGTCAATTCTAAATCAACACAAGTATGCGGGGACAATTACTTCGAACATCTAAATGACCAGGTTTTTCTCTTCAGTCAGTGCCTGGATTTCTAGAGGTTCTTACTGTGTTCCTAAAACGATCAGCGACATCGAAACGATGGACTCCCTGCCCAACTCTGCCTTCAGGGGAGTCTCAAAACACCAACATCATGGTTGGGCATGCCCAGCCAACAAATTTCTCAAGGCAAATTCCAACTAGAAATATGTCATGCAAAGGTGATGTTCCTGTTTTAACTGGCTTGACAACAAGCGTTGCGTGACTACCAGAGCATAACAAAATCTGCAACTCTCTTCTACCGCCTTTGCCATGTCATGTAGAACCCCCGAACCAATCATCGACCAACAGGGCTTGTGAACACCGCTAGCCGCTAAGTTAATAAATGGGTACCAAACGTTGGCATGGCCCAGTGCCACCCACATACCTGAGATGCCCATCTATAGCTTCTGGTCCAGTCACGGCTCACGATGCAAATCCAAAGTCCCAACAGCCAAGACACGTAGTATTTTGCAACATCAGACATAAGGTCTCTTGGAGTGGCCTGAATTGACAGCAGCTACATTGGTCTAAAGTCTAAACTATAAACCACCAACTGTCAGTTGCGAGGGTCCGCTAGCAACGCCAAGAATTCACCATTCCATGGGACGGCAAGCGAGTTTCATGCAGCAAGCGACTGCTACAGCACCCTTTGTGTCTTTCAAAAGGTGTTGCGTCAATTTAAGTTTATAGCTGGGCAAGTCAGATGCTGAGTCCTGACAAATGTCATGTGCTTGAATGACCATTCCCGGAAAAAATCCGGGAAAAAATTACAGGGAATCCCAATGTTTGCTCCCCAGTGTTTAAAACCCATCCTTTCCAGTTTGAATTACAGTGAACCCCACCTGTTGAAGCGTGCCAGTTTCTTGATCGCTGGGGTTGTACAAAGCTGGAACTTGCTTCAGTATATGTTCCTAGGACTTCCCGCTCGCCATAGATTCTGTGCACATACACCCATGTTCATGCAGAAAAAACTATGTGTACATATATATATATATACATACACATATGTGTAATATACATGTACATCTGTGTATGCAAATAAACCTATATGCATCTGTATGTGTATAGTTATATATATATATATACACATAAATACATGTCGACTCTAGATACATATCCCAGCCCCAATGGGTTTCCAACGCTGTCGCTAAAGTCTTGCGGTTCGCTGCAACCCGAGGAGCTCGGGAAAGATGCAACGTCGCTCCTGCGAGCCTTGGTTTGGGAATGGGGAATGGGGCTGTTCCGGCTGGTCCTAGAAATAGGGAAAATGAGCTGTTCAACCAATGGATTCTTGAAGATTTTCCAACATGTTCAGACACAAATAGGATCTTCACCTCAAGCATTGTATCCATCTTCTGGGTGGATCAATAGTCTAGAGCTGCTACTGTGCAGGTTATGGGTCCTGAAGCTGGAAGTGGCCCTGCAGTCGCAGCAGAAGAAACATCTAAGGAAGGGCTAAATGGGTTTGTCACAAAATAGGGGATCCCCGTCCCCTGCTGATGGGAAGAATGATGGTAAACTATGGCATTTTGTGGAGATGTTCCCCCAAATTTTCAGACTGGTCATTCCATTCCACATCATTCAGGCCAAATTTGTGGAAACCCAGGCGGCACTGGCAGCTTCTCTCCGCCAGGTTGCAGCCATATAGTTCGGATCATACGAAAAAAATCGGGACACTGCGCCAGCGCACTGGTCGCAGCTCCAGATGGGGACCTATGGACTTAGAAACGAAGCTTGAACCATCTGGCTTCAGCTGCAAAGGAAAAAAATACAGCTGGTCACCTTGGTGTTCCGAACTTTCTTTTCAACCTGTGGCAGAATCCTGCTCCCCGAATGTAGATGTTGATCTGCAAAGCTGTCCTATCTTTTTAATGGCCATAGATTGGGGGTATACCATATTTTCAGACACACCCAAATAGCATATTTGTGGGTATCATTTCCGTATAAGATATCCTCATTACAACTGTTTTTTTTCCAGTTACAGGTGATTTTCCATATTTGTCCTATCATATCCCCATTGATATCCTCTTATATCCCATTAAAATCTAGTAAACATATCCCATTTCTCCATGATTTCACTATCATATCCCCAATTGAGAGATGGATTTTCCCATTCTATACCATTCAAATCTACTAACCTAACATATCCCATTTTTTCTGATCCACCCCTAACGCTTCTCCCAGTCTCACACCGGTCATCGCTTGAAAAAAAACCGGCCCCTCCTCCGGGGACCATGGGGGTTCTGGTGTGCCTCGCAGCAGGCGTTGATTCTTGGGTTTACCATGTCTCTATACAGATTTGTCTATATGTACAGATATGTATATATATATATATACTTATACACACATCTATAATCATGATATATGTGTATATATATATATGTATAGATATGTATATCTATATATGGTAAAACCCAAAAAGAGAGAGAAGTTAAATCCATGCATATGTATTTGTGGCTATGTGTGTACATAACATATATATATACACACAGACATGTGTATCTGTGTCTAAAATGGCTACATATTGATGTAAGGATGTATGGAAATAGAAAAAGAAAGGGTATAGCATCGGTGAACAGCCAAAATGCTGCAGAAAACGATGCACAAAACCTATTTGTAATGTATATACACATATATACCCATCAACCCATCATATCTCAGTATCAGAGTAGACGCTGAATCAATTGCGGATCGAAGCTGGAAAAGACCCACGTGCACCGAGAATCCTCATGTCCAACTCTACGTATCTACCCATCAATGATTAATAACATGTAACATAACATGTGTACATAAGTATATAATATTAATATTACCCTCTGGTAAATTAACATAGACCCTGGCAGATAGGGATTGGAAGATGAGTTTAACAAATAGCGAGTTTCTCAGGGTCTATGTTAATATACCAGAGGGTATATATATATATATACAGTAATGTAATATACACACAGATCAAGTATCTACAATAACTCCCCAAGAGATGGAAGCCAGCAGAATCCGACCATCCGCCGCCACCTGGCTCCGCTGCGGAACCCAAAAGCTCCTTGGACGTGGTGGGTAAACTCACCATAGATCATTTTCCCGCGGAAAACGATGGTTTTTCCACATCGAACTGTTAGTTGACCAGAGGCTAGATAGGGGAAGAAAAAGGACAGGGAAATCCCTTCGGATTTGATCCACAGATGGCTTTCCAGATCTATCGAATAATCTACTGGGGATGGATACGATGAAACACCCACAGAAATATCCTTGGGCGATTGATTTTTCAGGGGAGCTTTTAAGTACCGCAATCCATATGTGGGTTCCAACTTTTGGTGTAATAAACCATACCAGAACTGGGGATTACTTGACGAACAAACAGTCGTCGATGCTTGGGCGCGTCCGAAATGTTTCGGAGATACCAAAATAAGGTTTAACAAAAGATTTACCATCATGGCAGTGGAAGAAATCTTAAGGTTATTCACTTAAGGTGCTATTCCTATTTAACATTGCAATGTTCTATTCCATTCCCAACTTTGATTTCCAGAGGATAAACTGCAGCCCATAGATTCTTCTGGAACTTGTTTCAGCTGATGAATTTTGAGGAGCAAAAACATCCACTGCGACTCATTGAGGGCCTGAGAAATGGCAGTGGAATCCCTGAATGCAGCCAGGTTTTGGAGGGAAAATCTACAGGAAGCCAGCCAGCCATAGGTTCTTATCCCCAGGTATAGGGGTGTCCTATCAACTGTCTCTTAAACCAATTCTGCGAATCCCCTCTCTGTTCTGTCCTTTGTCTGATTGCGAAGAGATGGGGTGGGCAGGAACCGTCTTGGTGCACTCTTTGGAACACCTGAACAGACACGGAGCATGTGACACTGCAGCTGACCAGCCCTGTTGTTGAATAGTTGTTAAGCTGCAGGTTGCAAGCTTATCAGCATCATGGCATCATGGTTCTTTTCTCGCTTGTTCCTACTACTTGCAAAAGAAAAAACTTGTCCACACCATATGTTCTGCCTCTCAAAAGTGGTGGACTGTACAGGAGCATAATTGTCAACCAACTGTAACCAGACATGAACAGATTGTACAGGAAAAGCCAACCCTTTAGTAGACAAGAAGGCACGGTCCAAATGCATCTTTGCCCAACAACCGAGCAGATGCAAGCAGATCAAGCAGCATGCTCATACACAAACTCATCTGAATTCTGCACCAACGTTCTACCTATTCTACCTATCATCAACACTCTTTAACCCTTTTCACCGCACCTAGCTCTGCATCTGGAGATTGTGGTGGCTCTGGAAGCTCCTGTTCTGCGCAAGAGGGAGCACCAACTTGAGGTCAGGGAGAGCACAACGATTCGACAATCCAACGCTTTCCAATCGCTTGAAGACTATCATCACGCACCCAAGCAACACTTGTTTACCGGCAAACGGGCCAACCACGATATGCCAGTCAATTTGTGCCCGCAGGAAGGCTTGATGGCCCGTCAAAATGTTGTCAGGTAGAACAACAAGCTCAAGAGCAATGCAGTTTGTCTCCAAGTCTACCCTGGTTCCGCAGTCCTCTGACTGACTGCGAAGAGAGGGGGTGGGCAGAAACCGTCTTGGCGCACTCTTTGGAACACCTGAACAGGAAGACGGAGCATATGAAGTCTGGGGCTGACCAGCGGTGATGCTAAATAATTGTTAAGCTGCAAGTTGCAAACTTGTCAGCATCATGATTCTTTTCTCGCTTGTTCCTACTACTTGCAGAAGAAGAAACTTGTCCACACCATATGTTCTACCTCTCAAAAGTGGTTTCATGTAAAGGAGCATAATTGTCAACCAACTGTAACCAGCAAGCAGCATGCGCATACACAAACTCATCTGAATTCTGCACCAACTTTCTACCTATTC
Source organism: Symbiodinium sp. clade C Y103 (assembly GCA_003297045.1). Lineage (NCBI taxonomy): Eukaryota > Dinophyceae > Suessiales > Symbiodiniaceae > Cladocopium > Cladocopium sp. clade C. The sequence continues at coordinate 34,761 of BGPT01001165.1, read as the reverse complement.
TACCTATCATCAACACTCTTCAACCCTTTTCACCGCACCTAGCTCTGCATCTGGAGATTGTGGTGGCTCTGGGCTCGGCTCCTCAGAGAATCTGACCCCCAACTGGTCGTCCCAATGGGGTGAACTCCGCTGTCCTCACCCCGAAGAGATGGAGTGGGCAGAAACCGTCGGCAAGGCGCACTCTTTGGAACACCTGAAGAGCAAAACAAAGCCTAGGAAATACAGAGAGCTGGCAATGTGTTAGTTACTTGTTGTTGCTCTTCATGTCCAAAATATGATGGCGTCATTTTGCGTGTACAAAAAAGTGCACCGAAAAGGACAAAAATCCTGCAGGCAAGAACACTATCAAGACCAACCTTTGCCTCACAATCCCGTAAAAGACTGTCATTTCTCCACTGCACCTAGCTCGGCATCTGGAGATTGTGGTTCTGGGGTCCGCTCCTGTTCTGCACATGCGAACTTGGGGTCCCCAGTAGCTACATTTAAAGTAAAGAGGACCTGCAAGCATCCAAAGGGAATGTGAAAGTCTCAGCTTCAACTGAGGGGATTGTTTCCAGCCAAGATGGTGCTCAGCAGACATGTGGATAAGAATACAATGGCTTTGTCTCCTTCCCCAAAATTGCCATTTTCGAAAAAATATGAAAAAATTGGCGAGCCAAAAACCAAGGCATGAATTGAGATTCCAAATTTGGAGACAACGAAGGAACGCTGGAAGAGAACGCAATTGCAGGATTCTCGTCTCCTGGACCATGATCCCAGGGGCCCATAGCTACCAGGGAACCTGTACCCTCTGGAAATCGAAGCATGCCTAGCTGGAAAATCCTCCCAGAAATACTTCCATGATTGTCCCATTTCCAGCAACCCTCCATTGAGGGATTTCCCATGATGACAGCGGGGTTCCACTCAGCCCGGCAACCAGTGTGGGATGATCCTCCCCGTCTTCCAAGCTTTTGTCGGCTTTCGCCACCGGCAGCTGTAGCTGTTGCTGCCCCCATAGTTTTTTTTTCTAAAAATCAAAGGAGAATCCCCAGCTTTTGGGCTGGCCCAAGTCAATTTGTTCTTCGCTCAAGTTTCTTCGTACCAATTATGCCTGTGAATTAAAAAGGAAACCTCAGTATACCGATTCTTGCCTAAATGTCTCGGCGCAGCTGAACGAGGCAAAGATGATATACTTTTGAAAACGGGTACCCATGATTAGGTAATGATTGGTAGCTGCAAAGACGGGCATTCTACCCATAAGTGTACCGGAAATGTGGACAATCCCAGATGCTCCATGTATGGAATATTTACCAACATTCAACCTAAAAATCAAACAAATGTAGGTAAATATACCATACATGGAGCATTTGGGAATGATACTCATAATTCTACCCAATGAGACCCAGACTTGTGCCCAATGAGATCCATTCATCCATGGAAGATGGCCCCTTTGTAGAGGATTTGCCGATTTGAAAGAATGGTGGCTTTCCGCAGCTATGTTGGTATACTGGAGGTTAAAGGCTTCATTTCTCCTATGGTTATTTAACAGAACTATGGAAGACATGGCCCATAGAAATAGATGATCAAAATGACGAGTTACCCTTCTTAAAACTGGTGATTGTCCATTCAATCCCATCAAATCCCATTATATAAAATCACCATTATATAAATCCATCATGAAATCACCATTAATCCACCATTCATTCACAAACAAATCGCTAATATTCTAGTGATTTTCCACTTCGCAAACGCTTCGTCATAACCATTCGGCTACACTCCCCTCCCATCCTCCGATCTCGGAGCACTGGGCAAGGATCTTGGCACTCGGGGAACACCTGGACGCGACAGGCCGACTCTATGGGTAGGATATCATATGATCATACACCACCATGTTTTTTGCAGTTTCACCCGCAAAAAATCGATGCACAGCGACAAAACTAGCGACTGAAACCAACCAAAATGTTGGAGCTTCATCAGCAAAATGCGGATTCTTAGCAACAAAATGGGAAATCAAAGCCCGGAAAATCTTGACGTTAAACCAGCAAAAGAAACGAACTTGGGATTTTTCACGCAACAGAAGGGTGATTTCAATCAACGGAAACAGGGCCATTTTTGGTGTATGCAATGGTATGACTCAAAGCTACAAACATAGGGATATGATATGTCCAACAGCCACAGGGAACCTAAAGAGATGAGGATTTACCCTAATCAAATGGGACTATATGGCATATTAATATACCCAATAGAAACATATAGAAACAAAGGATGCATATCCAACAAATATGGAGATATGCAATATAGCCTCGATACACAGTCCAAGAAATGGTATACAAATAAATCGGCAAATGAATTCTGTGACCTTGGTTGCTTACCACGTACAGTGCGCAGTTGAGAAAATGACGTCCCTGCAAATAGGAATATCAGATTGAACGAGGGATGCAAGCCATGACAATGTAGATATCACCATTAAGCGTGGATGCAAGCAACATGGAGATCTAAACAATGGCAAGTGCAAGGTAGCAGTATCAAACCCTACCGGGCGGATCCAATAGGGGTTCCTGTGATGCAAACATATAGGACAAACAACCCAGCTCATAGTGAAAACAGTTTTCACCCAGAAGCATCAAGTTCGCAGTCCATGGTTCCATTTAAGCGACCTTGGTTTCCAGCATCCAGCGTCCACAGATCAGGGTCCTATGCTGTCAGAGTTGATTTAGAAACAAAAACGGTGAGTGGCATGGAAGTTGAAAATGTCAGCCAAGTCTGTCGGTACTTTTTTTTGCAAACAGGATTTTTAAAGGTGTGTTTCTCTCACTTCAGGTGAGGAAACTCATGGTCTGAAGGCTGGATCTGGGAGAAGGCATCAATTGTTTGACAGACCCCTTAGAGCCTGTGATCCCACCAAAAATCAATTCAGCAATCAATGCTGGATCCTCCTCAAACACAGGAAAACCATGAATACAACCACCAAGCAGTATATTCATTGGCTGTATAAATATTATATATATATATATAAGTATATACAGTACCTATGATCTCCCCATTTTAGATGATTCTACCCCCCCACACTTTTGTTGGTTCCACCATGCTTGTATCGACGCCCCAATGTGACCCTGCCCTAAAGGAACAACACGGTCCTTCATCCACAGCCTCGTGCCTAGCACAAGGGGTCGACTGGAGCTACCCTGGTTTTTACACCAAAACAGCTGGCTGTGATGAACCCAGAAAATTGTGAGATACTATGGTAAACACCTCACTCAGATTGTTAAAAAAATAATGTGTTAAGTAGTGTTCATTGTGATCCATCGCTAAATGAACATGAAACATCTGGCTATGGCTCAAAACATGTCAACACTCCGGTCATTTCTATCTTCCAAAGCTACCCCATTCCACAAGTCCACCATAACTCCATGCCCCCCCCCAGCCTTCAACTGGCGATGATGGGGGCTCTGGAATCTCCTTCAAGGCCGGGTTTTCTATTCTTGGGATCACCATGCAAAAAAAAACGGAAAATGCTTTGCAAATGTAGCAATCCCACCCCCCCTAATATTAAACACCCCCATAAACCATGGTTTAGTAGCGGTGGGATTAGTGCTTCCCCAGAGTGGGGTGTCTGTCCCCTTCATCATTGGGTGTTGACCTTGGCAACCCTGGTAAAAGATCAGCCCGCAGCCCTCCTCTACATCTTCCGAAGGTGGTTTAGGCAGCACTCGTTGCGCAGAGCGCTTGCCTGCAAGCTGATCTTTCTGACACAAATCCGCCAAAAATTGGTTCGTCAGAGTCTGGCTCAAAATTGGGCACCGTACCGTAAACACTGGGATGGTTAATACTAAGAGTTGCCAATATCTCCTGTCTCATGGGTATCAAATTTTGACTCATGCCCAGAAATCTCGGACTCACTGAAGGGACACGTTTTTATTGGAAACCCTGGTTGTTACCATCAAAAGATTTCTTGTAACCTCTTTCTTAATCCAACTCTGGGATACCTCAGAGATTTCAGTTGGGGCATGTTGGGGTGATCGTCCCCCATGGGCCAAAACAGCTGGTAGTTGTGGAGGGTTTGGACCCATATGCCCAGCTGTTCGGTTGATCTGGTCCCATTCTTCCAAGAGAAATCTCATCTTGGTTGCTTATTAAGTACTTAACCCATATCATCAAATGGTTGGTTGCGGGGGAAAAAGGAAAAAACGATTAAAAAAAACACATGTGTTAGCATTGTTTAGTCATAGAATAGAATCCCCAATTTCATTCGGTGCTTAACCAAAATCCATCCCTCCCATCCTGGTCCATCCTGCAATTCTGCACCTCGATTGGGCCGCGGCAGACGCAAGGATCCGGCCCGCGGCTCCTGGAGCTTCACAATTTCATCAAATCAACGGAAAAACCATGGGACGCTGGTGACAAATACCCTCTGGTAAACTAACAAAAAACTATGGAAAATCACCATTCTTCATGGGAAAATCCACAATTTCTATGGCCATTTTCAATAGCAAACTGTTAGTTTACCAGAGAGTATCATATTTTGCGACAAAGCCCGTGTATCTTTTATCTGACAATATTTTGAACCATATCGCCATAGCCATGTCTGCACAGTCTCCTGCAGCTGGGGGTCCACGTTCTTCCTACTCTCTGTGTCACCATTTTGCTGGTCATCTCTCTTGATCCAGGCAATATCTCCACCTTCCCATCTTCACGACGGGTGTTTTCTGACTCATTCCCCCCATTTCTTGTCCGAAAGATCCACCATTGACTGTAAACCATTTCCCCATGGAAGCGGTGGTTTTTTTCCCCCATTTCTATCCCATTGTCTCGCCATATTCTTGATTATATCATATTATATCCCCTTAGATTTAGTGGAGTTCCAGTACATTCCATTCCATGGATTTCCATTGTATCCCATCAATAACAATCCCCATAATTTCCATGTATTGTTGATTGGTGACATCCCCACTCCTGGCTATTGGCCATATAGATTGGCCATGCATCTTGTAGTGCCAAGGTTGGCACATCGCCTTGGGAACCGAAAAAACTGGGCGCCTGTCCCACAGAAACAAAGCGTTCAACAACTGAAAATGGAAATTCAACTCGCAAAAATAGCGGAGTTTCCAGGTTTTTTCTAAGCATCCAGGCATTCCAACATGAAGGTTGATGCAGGAAAACTGTAAATTTAATCAACAGAAATGGTGGTTTCATTGGCGAAATGGGGCTGAAGTGGGTATCATCGAAATCACTAGAGGTAACTGATCATTTTTTTCGCACTGTGAGGGAAGGTCAAAAACAAAAACAACCAAGAAAAGTGGATTGAGCATCAAGCAAATAATAGATTATATAAGTAGAAATCCATCGAAATTCGTTCAAAAACACACTCTCGTAATCCTCCAAACCAGCCCACATCAGCCCACTGTCTCTGAGCCACTGTAGTCTTGCATCGCATTTAACCTCCGGCTCTTGCCGGGTGAGTCAGGGTGGACAGTACGACACATGGGGCGTTCAGATGGGGAACCTCAACCTCGGATTATGTGAAACCCTGGCTGATTGATGATGGGGTTGCCAAAAAAATAGTTCTATAATTGGCTTCAAAAATGGTACCCTTCAATTTTTCACAGCCCAGTGGTTTTTGTTCATCCGGGATTGACATAGATGACATTACCCCTGATGTTTGATCTGACCGGGGTGATGAACATCCATAGCTACCAGCTAACTCCTGACGTAAACTAGAGGGGTACAGGATTCTCCCCCATTTCCATGTGATTTGCCTCACTCCTCTACACAGTTGAACCAATAGGATCCAATAGGCCGAACTTACCCTCCAGCAATTTCACCTGGCTGGGATTCATGTTCCAGCGCGGGTCATGCACTCGAACCATGTAACAGATTGTTGGTTGACCATGCTTTACCGTCGCAATGTTTGTTGCTCATTTAATCCATGTCGCTGTTCTTACTTTGGCCATCATCATGTTGGTTCTTTCACCATTTTTAAAGCTCAAAAGTCTCAAATGTTGGTTTTGTCTGAAAATAGGGTGTCCCAAAACCCAATGGATGATCATAATTGTCCCTTGGGGGATATACACCATTTTCAGACACACCCAGTTCCATTCCCCAAAAAAACTGGTTGCTTCCTTTCCCAAGTTCAACTGGTCCCAAAAAATCAACGCCGCCTGGCGCGGGCCAGTTCTGCGAAGCGGATGAGCCTGGAGGTTTCTCACGACGACGAACTGGTTATTTCACATAGCTATGGAAGCCATGGCCCATAGAAATTTAGATGATCAAAATGATGATGATGTTATATCGTTTTTTGAGATGATGATTGTCCATAGCTGTGAAATTACCAGAGAGTAATACTTTTGGATTTGACCAGTTTTGACCATGCAAAATTAGGATATTGATGAAGAAAACCTTGGAGGGTTGTGATCTCTACCTGAAAATGGGGATTTACCCGGCAAAAAAATCCGGATTTCACCAGCAAATATAGGGGAGTTCAAGAGATTGTAATTCAATCATATTCAATCAGTTGGAGTTCGTTTCCCCAGCAACTCGGGGGTGAAGCTGGTGGCCATCGGGCTCCCATCGGGATGGTCTATGTGGTTTCGTCTGATCAAATGCTATACCTGAGAAGAGTTTGTGTTTCCAAAAAAAACTGGAGCTAAACGGAATTGCCCGCCACACAGATGCAATTCGACCATTCAACCAACAATTTCATTCCATCCTGAGAAAAGTCGATTCAAACAAGGTTGCGGCCGTGATAAGGACGCTGGTGTTTTTTGACACCAGCATTTGATCAGGTTTCATCAGCTGATACATGCCTTTTTTGCACTCAGCAAAGACGTCCACCATCTTGCTCCAAAGATCAGGGCCACAATTGTGGCGCCACTGCCAGCTGCACATATAAACCGAGATTTGATCATTAATCAAACTGGTAACTTTCGATTTGTTGTTGATGGCGCAGGGAATGTTGGTGTGCAAATGCAAAGAAGTTATGATAACGTAGCAGGTCGGTCGGTGTGTACGTGCACAAGAAGTTATGATATCGTAGCAAGTCGGTCGGTGTGCAAGTGCAAAGAAGTTGTGATAACGTAGCAGGTCGGTCGGTGTGCAAGTGCAAGAGAAGTTATGATATCGTAGCAAGTCGGTCGGTGTGCAAGTGCAAAGAAGTTATGATAACGTAGCAGGTCGGTCGGTGTGCAAGTGCAAGAGAAGTTATGAGAACGTAGCAGGTCGGTCGGTGTGCAAGGGCAAGAGAAGTTATGAGAACGTAGCAGGTCGGTCGGTGTGCAAGTGCAAGAGAAGTTATGATAGCGTAGCAGGTCGGTCGGTGTGCAAGTGCAAGAGAAGTTATGATAACGTAGCAAGTCGGTCGGTGTGCAAGTGCAAAGAAGTTATGATATCGTAGCGAGTCGGTCGGTGTGCAAGTGCAAAGAAGTTATGATAACGTAGCAGGTCGGTCGGTGTGCAAGTGCAAGAGAAGTTATGATAACGTAGCAGGTCGGTCGGTGTGCAAGTGCAAGAGAAGTTATGATAACGTAGCAGGTCGATCGGTGTGCAAGTGCAAGAGAAGTTATGATAACGTAGCAGGTCGGTCGGTGTGCAAGCGCAAGAGAAGTTATGATAACGTAGCAGGTCGGTCGGTGTGCAAGTGCACAAGATGTTTTGATAACGTAGCAAGTCGGTCGGTGTGCAAGTGCAAAGAAGTTATGATAACGTAGCAGGTCGGTCGGTGTGCAAGTGCAAGAGAAGTTATGATAGCGTAGCAGGTCGGTCGGTGTGCAAGCGCAAGAGAAGTTATGATAACGTAGCAGGTCGGTCGGTGTGCAAGTGCAAGAGAAGTTATGATAACGTAGCAGGTTGGTCGGTGTGCAGGTGAAAGAGAAGTTAGGACTCAAGACGTTTTTACCGGCAAGTCAATGACGCAGGTAGTACAAGACGTTATTAGCCACCCCACCCCCCCCTACCCCACCCCACCCCGGCAAGTCAATGAAGCAGTTAAGACAAGACGTTACTAGCTAGCCCACCCCGCCCCCCCACCCCAGACATAGAAAAATGCAAGTAGACAAAAACGCTGTTTTTTTCCCCGCGTCCCTAATACGGCCGGTAGCTCAAACAAGAACAGATCACCAAATGGAATTGCGAAATTTGACTGATGTTCGGAATTCAAAAACACCCATGTCCAAGACAGCACGAAATTGGCACCCTTTGTTCTTTTACAGGAGGGTTTATGCAAGTCAAAGGTAGAAACTAAAAATGATCAACGAAAATAAGGTTTGAAAATGAAAGGACGGGCCATGTCTTCCCAGCCATGGGAACTTGTGATTGGTTATATTTCACCTCATGGTTTGATCCCAAATGACCAGGGGGTGACCAGGAAATCACTTAAATTTAAAGTGAAGAAACAGGCGAGTCGATTAGGTTTGTCACCAGTGTCACATGTTTTTTTTAAACGGCAAATCATGTCCATCCCCATGTTTCTGATTGGGAAGGAACCTCTAAAACTGATGATCAAGTCCCGTCCCAGCTTTGAAAGCAGTGTCCTTGGCAGCTGCTCGCATCTGATGCTTTTACATAGCTGCTGGGTGTCCCGACTCATGCCCTAGTCGGCCCACATGACCTGGAATCATCCAGAAAATGGGCAACCCGGCAACAATGGCACCTTGGATTGGAGGCTAAAGCCTCTGCAGAAAATCCACTCAAAATGAACAATTGAGTATTTTTATATATATATATATATATATATAAGGATTCAAGTTCGCTCCGTTTTCCACTTCAGACACCTGCGTAGCTTGTATACACGTCCTCAAGCCACCGTCGTAGACATATGGCACTTAAGNACACCTGCGTAGCTTGTATACACGTCCTCAAGCCACCGTCGTAGACATATGGCACTTAAGCCACCGTCGTAGACATGTGGCATGAGGAAGGCCACGGTTATGTAGAAACTGCTCGATGGGCGGGTCTTGGGTGTGGTGACTTGAGCATGAAGTATCACCGGGTTTCACAGTCATCCTTGAAATGCAAGGATTCAAGTTCGCTCCGTTTTCCACTTCAGACACCTGCGTAGCTTGTATACACGTCCTCAAGCCACCGTCGTAGACATATGGCACTTAAGCCACC
>BGPT01001165.1:6753-20877 GCA_003297045.1 Symbiodinium sp. clade C Y103 | reverse complement strand
AGCAACAAGCCAGGGGAGGACGGAAGGTGAGCAGTGGACCGGGCAGGCTGAGAGACGGGAGATCTCTGAGGCAATGGACACCCAACCCCACAGGTTGTCTAACCAAACCATTGACTTGAGCATGAAGTATCACCGGGTTTCACAGTCATCCTTGAAATGCATNGGCAATGGACACCCAACCCCACAGGTTGTCTAACCAAACCATTGACTTGAGCATGAAGTATCACCGGGTTTCACAGTCATCCTTGAAATGCATATATATTCTTGGATCGACGGGTAACTCTCGGTTGTTACTTCAGCCTCAGAGTCTGTCCGAGATTAGGGGTGCAAAGGACGGCCACAATCATTTACGTAGCATGCAACGATCCTGACGCGATGGATTTTGGCTAAAGACGCACCATCTGGCACCGTGCAAACCAACTGTTTACCTTCAACTTGCAGTTTACCCAAAAATTTGCTGCAAATCGGTTGTCATGAGATTTTCCCCAACTGTTTCAATTCTGCAGAATTTCTCTTTGGATTGTGAATTTCTGGCACTTTTTTCCACAGCTCACCTGCCACCAGTGCCACCACCTTTCCGCCCAGCCATAATGCGCCTGCAATTTCCACCCGTTCGGCTTCATCCATCAAGGGCCTCGCGGGAAAACATTCCTCTGCTTCTCTTCATTGCCATCTTCAGAGATTGACACATCTTCAAAGCCTCAGAATGGGTGAAAACTTTTGCCGAACCACGGCCATTCGTCTACCGCCATCTTCCTGCCTGCCGGAATTCGCCACATTACGGTGGGCCGTTGCGGAGAAGATCCATGGATCATTGCCATTCGCGCGACTGCAGGCGCGATGTCTTGATGCTGATTGTACAAGTCACAATTTGAAGGCCCAGAATTTAATTTCGCATGCTGGGAAAGTTATTCGATGCTGTCCCTGTCCCTCAAAAATATTGTGGGCTGCCAAAGTTTTAAAGCCATACGGGCCATCCCTCTTCGTCTGATGGGCCACTGTTGGGATGATTCGCCTTAGGAACCAGCTATGGAGACTTTGTTGGTCCAAGTTGAGTGGCTTGAGATAGCCATGTGTTTGCTGTTTCTTTCCGTGTGTTTGCATGTCTTTGCTGGTTCCCTATTCTTGACTGATCTTTTCGTTCTGTCAGGTTTTGCTCTCACCCTTTCTCGTGACTTCTCAGCCCATTCTGAACGGATAGCAAGATCCTACCTAGTCTTCAGTTCGCTTGGCTTTTGAGCCATCCAGTTTGCGGGGGAATAGTTTGAGATGTTTTGAGCCATTCCCCGGCATGACTGGATTGGGGTGATAGTGATTTCGAGCCATTTTCAACTTGTGGTTGAAGGACCACATGGCTACTTGCCACTTGCCAATTAAGGCTATCATCCAATCCAGATTGCTTCGGAAAACAGCAATAAATCCACCCCTTGGCCCATTTCGTCCCTTTCTCCCAAAGATCAGGCTTTTCCGCTTTTCGCCCTACAAGGTGGTGCCCAAGCCAATTGGTTTCCAATTCCAAGAACTCGGGTTTATAGTAGATTTTTTTCAGTATCGAACCTGAGCATTGGATGCTGGGTGGTATTTCTAACCATCCTGGGTCACCACCTTGGATCCCAATCCCGCAGCTTTTGACTCCACAAATGTCAGGCACGGAAGGGAAGACCCAAGGCACTCCGGATGGCTTCGGCTGCCACCTGCGGATCTGGACCTGGGAACATGGCGAGGGGATAGAGCGAACAGAGAGACGACAGAGAGAAAAGAAACAAGTGACCTTTGCGGAAGAGATTTCCCTGTGAAAAACCGTTTTCGATTTTGTTGAACAGATGGTTTTTGATCTGCAATTTCGCGAATTTCTATGGCTGGTTTGATTGTCGTAACCATCATGGGGGCCCATCTTCGGGGCTTCAAAGATCTGATGGTGATCCGAAAAACCAGTTCCGAAGGTTTAAAGTTTCAACGTACGCTCAAGAGTGGCGTTTCATCGTCAAACTCCCACTCTTGCTGGTTCAAATCTTCAGTTCAGTTGTTTCAAATTCCTGTTTGAGTTAAAATCTCCATATTTAGACTAGAAGGCCACATCTAGTTGCTTAAAACCCCGAAATTCGTTGCCTCGAATCCCAATTTGAGTGCTTAGTTCAAATCTGTGCTTTGATTGGATAAATCCTACGTTTTTGTCCTTGTTTTCTCGTGTGTCCTGTTCCCCATCTGACCGCAACCTCAGGTTCCAACCCAGGACCAGTCGCGAGGCCTGCAGGGTCCGTGGAATCCCCTGATGTCTACACCATTCCTGGTATTTTTGGATGTTGATCCTGAAAAAGAAATGCTGCAAGAGGTTTTGATCCATCCCCACATGAGTCTTTGAAACGCGACTTGAGCTATCTGCGGAGAAGTGAAAATTCACCCACAGGATCGCACTTTTCATGGTGAGATTCAACCCCAGAGAACAGACACTTCGAATCCTATCCGACATCTCCTCCGGTAATCAGTCACAGTCCCAGTGCTGGAAAATCCGCATCGTTTGACCTCACGGACTGGGCTCCCCTACCGCGACGTGCGCACCAACAAAGGCCTGCAAGCACTGGCGGTGAAATCATACTGTGGCTGGTTGGGAAATCCTGCACCAGTTGGTAAGTATTGGCAACTATGATACACTGCAAATAATGAATGATAATGATATTATAACGGGATAAACCATCTACCAACTGGTGCAAGATTTCTTTCATCCACAGTATCATGTGACTCTGTCTGAAAATGGGGGACTCAGTTCAAGGGCAATTTTCATACGGAAAAACGATGGGGAGCCACTGGATTTTGAGGGTTCCCCTGGGAACTGTCTGCCCCTAAGAAATCAAATATTGGGAGCCCAATCTGGAATTGGGTCCCCAAGGCTGGAAACATACCGGTCGAATGGAACATGTGGCTCTTCATTGGCACCGGTATTCCAAGTGCAGAAGGTGCGGCCTATCTTTTGACAAATGCAGTTGATACACAATCCAGGGCACTTCATGGTTCTCCAGAAAAGCAATGGCTTTTGTGTCAGCCCCGTATGAATCAACTCTATGAATGAACAAAATGTGCGTTGCCTCAAAAATAGATATAAGATGATATAAGATACCGTTGAAGTTGGTACCCAACCTATTAGTAAACTGGGTGGCATATTAATGACTCGGCTAAATCCTATTCTTAATGGTTAATCCCCATTGTCCCTATCAAACAGTTCCCACGGTTGGATCCCATCCTCTCGTTATCCCATGATGTCGCATTATTATCCATTATCCCATTGACCCATCATAACCTATTTATCATCAACTATTGTCCCATTAGCCCACTATAAGCCACTATAAGCAATGATTCCCCCACATCTTCATGATTAAAACTCCATGATTCCCTCTTTTCCCCACGGGCGAACAGAAATCACCACACCTCGAGATTCTCGTTGCCACGCTCCCTCATCACCTCCAGAGGGTTGCAGGATGGGAAAGGATCAACGGTGTGTGTGAAACGATCATTCGCACACGCACAAGTTACAAAAAATATAGGGTTTGAAAAAGTAAAAAGAGAACAAAAGGATCCACGTGTTTTTTTGTAGAGATTTCAAAAGTCAACAGGAAAAAAGGTCTGGATCCAGCATGTGAAGGCAGGAAAGGACATGGATGCTGCGTCAAATATCATGCTGGAGTATCCAGTTGTTCCACGATCCTGTCATGAGAAGATCAGGTCCTCTGGGTACATATGTAACTGCACTGTTTGATTCTTCATGTGTGTTTGGTTGATCTTTTTTGGTATATTCATAGTATACAGGTATCTGTTTGATTTTTGTTTGTGTCCGGCACATGTGAGCATCAACTGGGAACTCACTGTCCAGGTCCCCAAGCAAAGGATACTGTATAGGATACTGTAAATAGACTATGGAAATGTCAAACAAATCCTCGCAAAAATGGGAATCCTTTGAGCAAAACCATAGCTTATCCAAATCAGGATGACAATAATGGCGGCATCTACCTGGGCATGGGCTGTAAAACCGGGCACCCAAAAACGGGTTGCGCTGCGGAAAATGAGAAACACCAGAAAGCCCATGGGTCCGAGATTCCGACAGGATTTGAGCCATGAAATGCATACCAAGAATGGTGGTTTTTCATGGGATTTAGCCCACGAAGATTCAATGTTGATATAACGGGCTAAACATGCATACCAGGAACGAAATTGTCTACAAGGTACCGATGGTTCACCTGAAACAACTGCAAATCGGCTGGTCAGACTTTTTGATCTTGATGACCTTGATGATCGGCTGAACTCTGGAGCTGTCACCACGGCAAGGATCTCCCCATGTGACAATTTGATCTCCAACACACAAAGCAAATGCCCGGCTTGTTGCAGCTTGCTTTGGCTGCAGTGCAATAGCAGCAAGGCTGTCTCCTTCGCGAAGCCGGACAAATGGAAGCCAGTTTTCTGGAATTAAAAGACGTCCATCAGACGCACAAAGCCGCAAGAAACCTTTCTATCAGCGACGGTGCCAAGCTGCGAGACCACGGTAGTTTCACACCGACCGCTTGGCAGGGATGGGCCTGGTCTCCATGGCACGGTCGGAACAGTAGCGCAATTTTCCCAGTTCCATGGATGCAGTAAAAGGTTTCTTTGCAGAGGTTGGGTTATCACCACACCTTGCTTGGCTTTGATTTATGATTGATCAAGAAAAATTCTGTGGGTTCAATCACTTCGAGCCTTTCACGTCCAACAAACTACATGTGCCATGGACTCTGGCTGGGTCCCAAAATCAGTTTGGCATGTCAACAAAAACTCTTTGAACGCAAGGCATTCGTCAGTGGCTCAGGTCACCAACAGATCCCCTTTCACAAACCTCTTGCTTTGTCTCAAAATGGAAATAACCCCTCTGGTAAACTAACATTGCCATGGAAAATCACCATGCTATTAATGGGAAAATCCACTATTTCGACTGGGCCATTTTCAATAGCAAAGCGTTTAATTACCAGAGGGTAACCCATGACACCCCGATTTATGGTATCATTTTCAGGGTTGCTCTCAACACCCCAGATACAAGGGGTGTAAAATGGCTAGAGAAAGAGGTAGAATTACCCAGTTTTCCCCCACAAAGTTGCTATCATTTGCCTATCATCGATTGGAGAAACCCTGATCCTGGGGAAAATGATGATAAACACAGGATTTTGGGGTATCTGCAGTATCCCCTTTTGTTTCAGGGAATTCCAAAAGCCGCAGCACTGAGATTTCGGGCACAGTACGATCCGCTGGAACTCGTTGGTTCCTTGTCCTGACGCCAAACTGCGAAACTTCCAGCTCTTCGGGTCATGAGATCAGAAGTTTGATGTTTTCTTTGAAGTACCCTCTGGTAATTTAACATAGCTATGGAAAATGACCATATTCTATAGGTAAATATAGGTAAAGAATCCATAAATAAGCCATTTTCCATAGCTACGTTAAATAGCCAGAGGGCTACTTGGTATGTTTACAAGCATTCAGGAAGGGTTCTTGGTGGTTGTGGGACCCAAAACATCTGAGTCTAGGTCTAAAACTCCTCTCTGCCACCAAAAGCCAGGCGGATGATCCGGGACGAAAGCACAAAAAAAAACTGGGACCCATGACATGGAGATGTTTTTTAACGACCCATCCCCGAGGTTTCAAAAATCATCCCACCTTGTCCGTTAACGCCAGCCGATCTTCACCTGCGATCGGAGAGACCGAACTGTTCACCAGGAAGTTCTGGACATGATCATAAATCTGGGTTGATTTTATGGATGTTCTTATGGAAATTCTGGAAATTCTGATTCGAAGAAAATATGGATGAATTATCCTGAATATCTAAACTTGGGCTACTTTTGCAGAGAAAAGCCCTAGAAAGTGGATGGTTAAGCTGATCAATATTGCAATATAAAATATATTGCAATGTATTGTTGAGTCTACAATACATACTGCCACTTTGTCTTGTCCCTGAAGCCACTAGTTACCACCAGGATCAAGACATGTTTATCCCTTCCCACCAACATTGAATTCCACCTGTGAAACCTCAGTTGAGTAGCGCATCCATGAACTTGTTTCATGGGACCAACCTCCGACTCATACCCTCTGGTAATTAAACGCAGCTATTGAAAATTGCCATAGAAATAGTGGAATTTCCCATTAAAAGCATGGTGATTTCCCATTGTTATGTTAGTTTACCAGAGGGTACTATATACCTATACTCTCTGGTGATCATGGCCATGGCAGTTGAAAATCCCACTCCTCAGCTCGATGAGTTTGACCTTGTGTTTCATGACACCGGAGGGTGTCATCGCTTCCTAAGCTCCAAGTATCCCATTATATCCCATAGATCTATCCCATTCATTGATATACCGATATACCCATTCATATACCTAAATAGATGTATGTATAATGTATAGTATATATGCCATAGATCTATCCGATATATCACTACTAGACACCCAAGTAACCCCATTCTATATCCCATGACATATGCCCATTGCCAATTCCAAGGATAATCCCATCCCATTCCTGACGAAGCTGTCTCCTCCAAGATCCCATGATTGGGGTCTGAAAGTTGGGAATTCACAGTGAGAACTCGATGTGTAGCAAAGGGCAACTCAGGGAATTGGCACATCACCAGCTCATACCCCAATTGGAGGTTTCCTAAAATAGGGGTACCCCCAAATCATCCATTCTAATAGGATTTCCATTATAAACCATCCATTTTTGGGTACCTCCATTTTAGGAAACCCCCAATTGTCTTCTCTTTAACAAATCCTGTCCCAATTCTTCTGCTGGTTTGGTGCTTTTCCTAGATGTGCTGATTGAAATCCTGATGCTTTGCAGTTCATGCCATTCAAAAAAACTGCGATAAAAACGACGATACGGGCACCAAAATCTGCGGGTTAGGATGCTGATGTTGACCTGTGGAAACTACCATATTGAGAGGAAAAATTGAACAGCAAAAATAGATACTTGACCAACAAGATGTGGATATGAAGCAACACCAACTGGATAGACTTATTTAGATGAACTAAATATACACCTAGACCCTCCGTTTGTACCCTAAAAAATGGTATTTTACCCCATAATCTTAGTACTTTTTACCCGTTTCTTGGGGGATTTGGAGGGTCAAACGGTATATCCACCAGCCTGAAAGAATGTCATTCTGAGGTGGTTTCCCACCAAAAATCGATGTTCTGCCCCCCAAAAAAATAAACAGGAACAAACAAAACGTAAAACAAAAGTCAATTTCGGAAAGTCAAGTCAAAATTGATCAAATTGTGGCTATTGCTGAATAAGTTTAGGTGGTATCTTTTACAGTTCAATGCTGCTGAAACCACCAAATCTGTGGCAAAATCTCTACCCCCCGTGGCTCCACTGCTCGAGTGCTGCGAGGAAAGCGACCTGCGGAAAGCTTTTAGAGCGCCAAAGGGGGGATGAGGATGAACCAAACTTGGGACTTTGACCCAAAAAAATGGTGGTTGAATGGTGTTTTAACCATCAGAAATGGTGATTTAGTGATGATTTCACACTCAGAAATGGTGGTTTAATGGTGATTGAAGCAACCAAAATGGTGAGATCATGGTGATTTTTCATGAGATTTCACCAAGAAAAATGGAACAAACAGTCCCATTGGGATTCATCCAACGACTTTTTGGGGGGTCAGCAACACAAAGATCGATTCCACTGCCTAGAATCCGACCACCAGGATCTAACCGCCAAAAATCACAATTTCACCGTGAAAACAATGCAAGTGAAGCCACATACGTACCCTCTGGTATTGCCTAACAGTTTGCTATTGAAAATGGCCACAGAAATAGTGGATGTTCCCATTAATAGCATGGTGATTTTCCATAGTTATGTAACAGTTTACCAGAGGGTAAACAGGAAGACAACCAATGAAAATCGGCACAGCAGAAACGAAATGTAGACAGAATCTGTGCCGATTGCAATATGACCATCAAAAAAAATAGGCATTGCCAATAAAATGTGGTAAGTGTCTTCAAAAATCGTCAAACATTTGCAGTACTCTGCTCTGGTTTTTTTTGGGAGTGGGCTGCCTGAAATGCTGGGAGTACTGAATTAAACCCGACAGTACCCTATTCCCAATTGGGGTTCAGTATCGGCTATACCTGTATACCGCAGTACAGCCCTATTTGGAATGATTTAAAATCACCCCCAGATGGTTGGGTACTGGGATGGCTTGTTGGTTTTACCACATGATTTATCATACTGCTGGTTAGATATCCCATGATATTCCATATCTAAATCCATTAAATTCTTCTTACACACCATTTTTGTTGGTGAAATCACCGCTTTCGTTTGTTAAACCATAGTTAAATCATTAAATCACGTCAAATCCATTCGATTCCCGTTATATCACCATTATCTCACCATTTCCTCTTGGTTTTACCACAGTAATGTCATGGTAGCCCGATGTGGACCTCCACTCGGACTCTGCGTCTCCGACTGACGCATCTTCCTTGGGCAGTGAAGTTGGGATGAAGCGATAACCAACAGAACTGTGGATGCAGAAATTATAAGTATAGAAAAAATATACGATATGTATCATTTATATGCAGTATTTGTCACATGGTACTATTGATATTATTAAAATATAAGTCTTATATACTTTTGTAACCTGTAGTAATTAGACATTCAAAAAAAATATTCAAACAAAAATAAGATCTACTAAGACAATGTTCAGTCACATGACAGAATCAAGAGAAAAATGATCCAAAGTGGAAAACCATGTACTTAAATATATGTGATATATATTAGTATACATAGAAAAATAGGGATCGTAACAAAAAAAATAGAGAAAACAAACATATGGCTATGGCTCAAAAACGGGTATGGATCGCTACGCGGTGATCTGGACGTATGGAACGAAGGAGTTACACAAATGATCTCAAGGTATGGATCAGGGGTATGGATCAAGGGCGCCTGTGCGTCTGGGGTATGGATCGGGATCTTATATACATTTTGAGCTGCAGCCATATAGAAAAACGAAGATCCACCAAGTTGTTGTCACAATATACCTGGCACTCGCTTTCATCCCCTTCTTACAAAGCGACACGATGGTTCTTGTCTGAATTGCAGCCCTACAGAGCAGTGAAAAGGATTGTTTCTGAGGGGTAAGGGGGTTAGGTGTTGTTGCTATCATTCTAGTGCGGTTGCTGTTTGATATTTTCAAGAACCCGGTATGACAGCCAATGAATATAACCAATCAAAGTTGAAACTCTTACAGTTACACCGTACCATCAAAGTTGAAGAACGCAACTAAGAGAAACAGGGATGTCATACAGACACATACAAACTTTGCCTGCATATATCCATACGTNTTACAGTTACACCGTACCATCAAAGTTGAAGAACGCAACTAAGAGAAACAGGGATGTCATACAGACACATACAAACTTTGCCTGCATATATCCATACGTAATCACATAATGAATATTTACATTCTGATACATATGTATCTCATGAATCATCACAACATCACAATATCAGCTACCACAAGATTCAACCAGAAGGAGTCATGCTCCAGAGGATATGGGCAACCGTTGTTGCCCCCGCTGTTTCACTTTCTGGAAAAGTCAAGNAATATCAGCTACCACAAGATTCAACCAGAAGGAGTCATGCTCCAGAGGATATGGGCAACCGTTGTTGCCCCCGCTGTTTCACTTTCTGGAAAAGTCAAGGTTTTCTCGACGTTCCGTCAATATCCGATGATCTGCCCGAACAAAAAAACGTCATTCTTCAGTGGGAAACAAACCCTCATGGTTTCTTCAGTGAACTAATATTCATGGCAATGTAGTCAACAGTCATGGGGCATATGTAGAGCTCAAACGTTTGGCCGTGGAATTAGGTTGACTATTGCAATCCCCGATCTCAAGAACCCCCCAAATATATTCCAAGAAAGGGGGGTCGATCCCACGATATCTCACCCCAAAACTGTTGGCCCCGCATGCCATCATTTATCATCATTTTCCCTGTTGAAATTACCATAAATTGGGGCAATTTATCTCCCATTCTAAGAGGGCCCCGAATGCAATTCCCATGAAATTCCATTGAATTCCATCAAATTCCATCAAATTCCACTATAGAATCCACATCCGCATCCCCTTTATCTCCCCATTCAGATGCATTAGAATCCCATTAGAAACTGGTGAAATCGCCATAGACACTGCCACGTCTTGTGCTCCCAGTGGCACTCGCTGATTCAGGGCCACGAACCACGGACGTGGCGCGGACTCCATCTGGAGTGACTTGGGTACCCAGGAATGGTGAATCAAAGGTGTTGATCCGGGAGATCGTTGCAGGAACGGCCGCAACGAAAACAAGGATAGAAAAAAGATGAACAAAAGCTGGTTTTTTTAGGCAAAACCCGAGAGGAAAACATTGATTTAACCAATACATTTGGGCGGTTTCCTCGAATTCTTCCCATTGTCCAAGTCAGGGAAAGATATAAAAGTAGTTACGTTACCACTATTTGAATCTATTTGACTAGGATTTTAGGGTTTGATCTTTTTGGGGGTTGCTACATGCAGTGGACATCCTCATGATTCTACCTACCTTAGAATGAAAGGATGACTTGGCCACCGAACAAAAACACGATAATCCTGGAATTGTTTTGCTAAATCACTCGTGTCGGTTGATTGCTCTTCAAGTTCTTGATTGTTGGTTGAATAAGTTTATGGAATCATTGAAATCACCCAGGGCACGCGATGTTACCAGTACCAGAGCCATGCCTCACCCACGGCCGCCATGGTGCAGAAAGGTGAAACCAATGTGATGCTGCCCGGTGAAGATAATACGAAGAAGTTTCGGCCGTTCCCCCGGAAAGGTTAGAACAACATGCAAGGCCAAGTCATGGTCTACACTCTATGTCGCTATGTCTTGGATGGCTGAGAACTTGAAAATATTTGAAGTGATGAACCAATTCGAGGTCCTCAGACCCACACCACTCGAACGGGCACATGTATATGTTGACACCTTCACAGCACAAGGTATGGATGTTGATACCTGGCATACCTTGAATGTGAGGCTCACCTGTCAGATTCAAAGAAGCAAAACGATGCGTTCAAAGAGATGGGTACGGTACGGATCAAATTTGAGACCGAAAGGGACACAAGTGAACTGGTCAGTTTCATCGATGTTGAATACTAATCATCCCATTTCGAGGCAACCAAATTTGGCCCCTATCTCCACAGTGGATGAAACCAAGACACTTTGGAAACACGGAAGGTGCATCAACTTTCACATGTTGAAAGCATCATGTAAGAATGGGTTAAAATGCCCTCCAAAAGCCCTTCCCGAAGATGCACAGAAGAATAATCAGTATAGAATCAGTTCCCCAAATAGGTGGATGTTTAGTGTGGACGGACACTTTCCCACTTGATATGTTTTGACACGCTTTGGCTTGCCTCTATATGCCACANTATAGAATCAGTTCCCCAAATAGGTGGATGTTTAGTGTGGACGGACACTTTCCCACTTGATATGTTTTGACACGCTTTGGCTTGCCTCTATATGCCACAACTCCCAATCTGTCTGCGCAATCACTCTTTTTTGGTTCCCACATCCGCTGCGCTTCACTGTTTCCACCTACATTTGCTCAAAGTGGGCATCNAATCACTCTTTTTTGGTTCCCACATCCGCTGCGCTTCACTGTTTCCACCTACATTTGCTCAAAGTGGGCATCGCCATCAGCACATCTTCAGGTCCCACAACCCTTGATTTGCTGCTGGGGAGCACATCACCAGGGATTTCAGACCGTGGCTCCTCGTCTTTTTCGGGATATTTGCTGCTTCAACTGAGGCGCCGTGGTTCTCGGCCTTCAACCCCTGCTTCGCCACCAGCACGCGACACAAGAGTCTTTGGNCGCCGTGGTTCTCGGCCTTCAACCCCTGCTTCGCCACCAGCACGCGACACAAGAGTCTTTGGGAACGGCGGGCACAGTCCCAGACTCCACCTTGACCAGTTTCAATTCCCTTCGGCGATGGGAGCATCCACGGATGCAAGAGGCTGATGCTTCGTTGGCAGCGAAAAGCCGACGGGCTTGAAAGAAACTGAAAGAAGTGATGGCGGCTTCATAGGAGTTCAAGTCTATCGATACAGATTACAGCACGGATGCAAGAGACTGATGCTTCGTTGNTGATGCTTCGTTGGCAGCAAAAAGCCGATGGGCTTGAAAGAAACTGAAAGAAGTGATGGCGGCTTCATAGGAGTTCAAGTCTATCGATACAGATTACAGTAGTGGCATTCATACGCAGAAAAATGTAAGAATTTGCAATTTTTGCATGGCAATTGGCAACCTTTATGTCAAGCTTTGGACACACTGCAGGTTGACTGTCGACTGTGCGTCGTGTTGTTTCCAAGCTCATGCACTTCCACGAGGCAACTCTGAGAAACCACTTCATTACTGCACTGAACAGGAGCAATACTCGGGGCAAGGTGAAAAATAATTCGAAAGCACACACGTCAGGTCCGGAGAATTCATCCATCGGACTTCTCTGAGAGCAAAGTTTGTAGCAGTGCACCATCCACTGCTGAGGCCTGATATTTCAACCGCAAATGTCCTGGCTTCATGAACCCCAAGTCACGACAATTTAAAACACACCAAACCTTCCAGCGCAGCTTCTGCGTTACAGGTTGGCACAGGAGATTTGGGCCATGNCCTGGCTTCATGAACCCCAAGTCACGACAATTTAAAACACACCAAACCTTCCAGCGCAGCTTCTGCGTTACAGGTTGGCACAGGAGATTTGGGCCATGGGAAGAACCCAGTCTGTGTCACTTGCCCATCACGTTCCTTGTTCAACTCTGGGCCAAACAGTAACTGAACTTGAATGAGCCCCGCACGATCCACTTGTTTGAGAAACTGATCCAAAGATAGATTTGACAAACATGGTCGGATTGGAATGCTGCACACGAGACATGAAGGGGAAAAGCATGAATGAACATTCGCGGATGCTTTCAAATTTTTACCATGTTACTACGGTTCATAAGAGCTTAGGAGGCCTGGAGCACATGGAAAGGACACCAAGGTCATTTGAAAGAAAGCTGGACCCTGTGACGTTGAGAACCAAAATGGCCCACTCGGAGTGGTCAAGACTTCCGGAAATTCAGAAAGAACTATGATTTTTGGGCACTCCAAGGTTGGAGAACAGTTGCTCATGACGTTCCTTGTTCAACTCTGGGCCAAACAGTAATTGAACTTGAATGAGCCCTACAGAATCCACTTGTTTGAGTCACTGATTCAAGGATAGATTCAACAAACATCGGCAATTTGGGATGCTGCGCACGAGATATGATTTGGCAATATTGGGCATGCTAGGCACAAGACATACAGGGGAAAAGCAAGAACGATTCGCGGATGCTTACAAATTTTGACCATGCTACTACGGTTCATGAAAGCTTAGGAGGCCTGGAGCACATCAAGCACCAAGGTCATTTGAAAGAAAGCCGGACCCNAATTTTGACCATGCTACTACGGTTCATGAAAGCTTAGGAGGCCTGGAGCACATCAAGCACCAAGGTCATTTGAAAGAAAGCCGGACCCTCTGACCTTGGGAACCAAAATGCCCAACTGGGAGTGGCAGAGGCTCCCCTAATTTCAGTAAGGACTGTGATTTTTGGGCATTCATTCCAAATACTGCATCCTTCTTCAACTCTGGGCCAAAGAGTAAATGAACGTGTGTGAGGCCTACACAATCCACGTGTTTGAATCATTGATTCAAGGATAGATTCAACTTAAATCGGGAATTTGGAATGCCGCGCACGAGATTTGATTTGGTAATATGTGGGATGCTGAGCGCAAGACATGAAAGGTAAGAGCATAAACTTTTCGGGGGTGCTTACACATTTTGACTATGTTACTACGGTTCATGAGAGCTTAGGAGGCCTGGAGCACATGGAAACGCCACCAAGATCATTGGAAAGAAAGCTGGACCCTCTGACCTTGCGAACCAAATTGGCCCACTGGGAGCGGTCAAGCCTCCCAGAAAACTCAGTAAGGACTAGGCACGTGCGTAATTAGCTGTAGGGCGAGTTAAAAATATATCTGCCATGAACCTGAGGCTTTTCAGCCTCCTGGCGCTATAATGGCTCCGTGTGTGG
>BGPT01001164.1:159400-191483 GCA_003297045.1 Symbiodinium sp. clade C Y103 | reverse complement strand
ACCTACATGCTATATGTTCACAAGATACATGTTGTGCAGTATATGCGCACCCTGCGTATCATGAAAAATTCAATGAAAACCATGGAAAATAAATGAAAAGCATGGAACAATCAATGAAAACCATGGAAAAATCAATAAAAACCATGGAAAAAACAATGAAAACAATGGAAAAATCAATGAAAACCATGGAAAGAACAATGAAAACCATGGAAAAAACAATGAAAACAATTGAAAAATCAATGAAAACCGTGGAAAAATCAATGAAAACCATGGAAAGAACAATGAAAACAATGGAAAAATCAATGAAAACCATGGGAAAATCAATGAAAACCATGGAAAGAACAATGAAAACCATGGAAAAATCAATGAAAACCATGGTAAAATCAATGAAAACCATGGAAAAAGCAATGAAAACAATGGAAAAATCAATGAAAACCATGGAAAGAATCAATGAAACACATTGAAAAAACAATGAAAACAATGGAAAAATCAATGAAAACCTTAAATGAACACAATGGCAAAATCAATGAAAACCATTGGAAAATCAATAAAAGATTCATGTATATTTATTTACATCCACGTAACCATAGTTATTTATATGTACATGTTGTATCCCCAAATAAACCCTCAATACACCCTAATCGAACCCTAAACAAACCCTAAACCAACCCTAAATAACACCAAAAAAACCCTAAATAAACCCTGAACTAACCCTAAATAAACCCGAAACCAACCCTAAATAAACCCTAAACCAACCCTAAATAAACCCTAAACCAACCCTAAATAAACCTTAAACCAACCCTAAATAAACCCTAAATAAACTCTACACCAACCCTAAATAAAACCTAAACCAAACCCTGAAGATATCTTAAACCAGCACTATGACAACANCATCCAATGAAACTTTTACAGCCAACTGCCTCAACCTACATGCTATATGTTCACAAGATACATGTTGTGCAGTATATGCGCACCCTGCGTATCACTAATAAGTTATTGAAAACCATGGAAAAATCAATGAAAACCATGGAAAGAACAATGAAAACAATGGAAAAATCAATGAAAACCATGGAAAGAACAATGAAAACAATGGAAAAATCAATGAAAACCATGGAAAAATCAATGAAAACCATGGAAAGAACAATGAAAACAATGGAAAAATCAATGAAAACCATGGAAAGAATCAATGAAACACATTGAAAACAAAGATGAAGAGCGCACATGAGAGATTTTAGCTCCAAAATGTAGCAAATTGTATTTTTAGCTCCAAACTGCTGCAAAAAGCAAGGAAAAGTGCCCCAGACGGAAAAACACAAGAAATTCAAAAAAAAACAAAAAAAAAGCCTAAAAAAATCCGGGCCCCTTCCATTTTCCCATCACTCTTAATAGCATCCCCTCTTTATCACAAACGTTTAACCACCATTTCGCGCAATCGGGGTGCAAATCAAAAAGCTCACGCGCACTGCTGATATTTCGCAAACGTGGGCATTCAACAGCTTGAGTGTCTAGTTCGGCTCATCCAACTAATTTTGATGATTTACTTGCGGTGAGGGCGAAAAAAGTTGGCTCTGGAAAACCCAACTAGTGTGATACCAAACACAATGTGATTGTGTCAGTCTATGTGGGGACCGGGCTGTTTGAACATGTGGGGATGCCCAGCAAAATGAAACAACCAAATCAGCACTTTTTGTCCTTCTGTAGCACTTTTTCGGACATGAACCTTTTGTTTTCTGAGCACTTTTTAGTGTAGCGGCGGAAGGTTCAGGTTGCATGGTTGGTCAAGGATCAATTAGGGTTCCCATATTGGACAGACGAATCTGCCATATTTGATTTATTTGATTAATCATGAACAGGCTTAGATTCAGATGCCAGGCCATTATGACCGGGAATCCTGAGCCGAAATGGGCGCGGAATTCGGAAAATGTGAAGTACTACCAGGACCAGCAGAGGTGGACACTTTTACCGACTTGTTGCTGCAAAAGGTGTGCGCTACATCCGCAAGGGGGGCTTCGGTGTAAACTTCTCGGTCGACTGGAACCGACTCTTGCGCTTCCCATGTGCGTGGCGTGGAAGGACTCGGTTGCTGTCGGGTTACATACGGATGATGTACTTGTGGGTTCGCGCATGATCTTTGGTGGTGCTGCCGGACCGCCCACCATCGGTAGCCTAAAGGGTAGAAGATTTCGTAGCCACTGCATTCTTTTGGATCTTGGGGCTGTTCCAAAACTGAAGGGATGGAATTGTGACTTGGTGCATGGGTGGACGCCACCAATCTATGAGTTCTCCATCATCAGCCACTGCCATTAGGAGTTTTTATAGGAGATATGTAGGGGTTGGAGATGAAGTTGATGTAGATGATGTAGGCGATGTAAAGGATGGAGGAGATGTTCCGTAGATGGCTTGAAAAGTTGACTTTGGCAACAGTTCTTTGGGAAAAAAACCTTTGCAGGAGATTTCGGGAAAATTGTGGGACTTGCAAATGTCAGGCAGTTCTAAATAACAGTTTTTAAGCGAACGTTTGTTTTGCATAATCATCATCCTGATCATCATGATCATGATCACCATAATCCACACTTGATGTTTTCTTACCAACGTCATCGTTATCATCATCATCATCATCATCATCATCATCACCATCATCACCATCATCATCATCATCATCACCATCATCATCATCATCATCATCATCATGGTCCTGGTCTTTATTTTCGCATGTGTGGGGAAAACACCTGACCTGACCTGTCGTGTGTGTGTGTGTGCGCAACGTGTCTGTGAATTAACCAGGTTGATGTTCATCTCCAGCTGCTTTGTTTTGGGGCACGGTCGTGTTGCTCTGTCAAAACGATTGTTTCCAGCGTGTGGCTAGTGATTTGTTCAGCCCACAGTCTTTTTGCAACACTTGTTTGATGACGTTGACGTTGTTGGTTTTCAAATTGGGCGCTCCATGCGGCGGGCCGTCATGATCACAAGATTTCCCTAACAAACCGAGGCATCAGCTGCAGCACACCCATGTTGTATTCCTTGGAAGCGACCCCAAACAAGAAGGTGCCAATGACAGGGACATGCAGCTAGTGGTGCTTGTGGGAGGGTCAGCCATGGCCTTTGGGTGACCCCTCAGCATGTTGGGTGTTTTTTTGGTTGGATGTGGGTGCTGTTGTCACTTTTGAATACTTTTGAGGTAACTATAGTTTGGGATTTATGTTTTAGAAATATGTACAGTTTCAAGATTAATATTCGCTCATCGGTCGGGGTCTTTGCTGAAAAAACTCCAACTTGATTGTCATTTCAGCCCTACCAGAACCCAACCACAACGTGAAGTTGGAGATGTTTCAATCTGATTGATTGAAGATAGGTTTGTTTCAAAATTAAGGTACCAACGGACCCATACATTTGTTCATGTTTAATTAAGTTTTGCACTATAAATATTTTCAGAAACCATCAACTGTTTGTGAATATTTCAGCCCATACTGCATGTCATTTTGGACCGCCCGTTGAAACTCTATGTTTCTCGCCTTGACAAGCAGCTGCAGCAGCTAACAGGGGACCGTGAACGAAGAGGCGGTGCCTGGAGAGAACATCAGTGGGGATCCCAGTGGTTCATGATACCACAGGTACTAAAAGACAAGCATCAACCACAAAAAATAATCACCATGATCCATCCACATGTGATTGCTAAAGTTACTTGCAGTAATTGTCAACCATTAGTATCAACCCTACTGGATACGAAGGTTACCCCAAATTGGTGGAATCCTCAAAGATAATGAAGTTTGAAGGCATGCATCCATAGGCTGACGATCAGCGAAAAAATGGGACAACATGGGAGCCACACCGACGTGAGGTTTCCCAGTGAACAGCAGTTCTGTCTATGATGTCTTGAAGCTTGGCATCCATCGACATGTTGGAAAGGGGAGGTGATTGTACCAACCAAAGAAGACGAGGTAGTGATTGATGCAACACTTCATCAATTTCGACCAAAAGAACAACGTTTGGAAGGTCATTTTGCTTGAAATCTCAACCATTCAAAACCACTTGAGAACCCAGCCACGCCACTTTCAGGGGAGCCGGTGTCTCCAATCTGAGGATGGATCTGCCCATGAGCAAAGTCACCGACGACCTGAATTTTTCCATCCAGGTGCTCTCTGCTGTGTCTGCTACAGGCGCAGCTGGGCAGTCGGCGGCGTTGACGAAGCCAGTGAATGGAATCAGACAGCACAGAACATCCATGTTGTACACCAGGTATCCACGAGGCAAAGATGGTACGCATTTTATCTAACATTACCAAATGGAGTTGATGTTCTGTTAATTTTATAACAAGGCAATAGACCAATAGATATATATATATATATATCCAAAGGAGGGTTTTTTTTGGGGGGGAAATATGCTCATTCCGTTTTGGGCATTTTTTTTGGATTTCTGTTTCCCTGCCTCTTTGTTTTTCTGCTTCACTGCTTTTTGCTTTTCTGCTTTTGCCTGCTTCTGCTTTTATGATTCTTTGCTTGTTTGTACTTCTTTGCTTCTTTGCTTCTCTGCATCTCCACTGTTCTGCTTCAGGGGGTTCTCTGGTTTTTGCTTTTCTTCTTTTCCCTGCTTTTCTGCTTCTTTGCTTCTCTGCTTCTCCACTGTTCTGCTTCTGCTTCTCTGTGTTTTCCTCCTTGTTTTTTTGGCTTCTCAAGCCTGAATAAGCCCCAAGAAACACAATATTCGAAGGAAGTTTAGAAGCTAAACCTTCCGACAATATGGACAGATGGAAAAGAACAGCCATGAAGAAAGTCAGACGAAAAGGTAGGAAAGTCGCGAAACACTGTGTTTTTCCAATGTTTTGTGGCTCCGGAGGGTCGAAAAGTAGGCTCGCTAAAGCGGCGGGTGCGGAGACANAAAAAGTGTTAAAAACTGTCATTCTCGGAGCACTTTTGGAAGTTGAGATGTGGAAAAAGTGCACGGCGCTGTGGCGCGAAGCACATTTGGAAGTAAAAAAGTGTTAAAAACTGTCATGCTCGGAGCGCTTTTGGAAGTTGAGCTGTGCAAAAAGTGCACGGCACTGTGGCGCGAAGCACATTTGGAAGTAAAAAGTGTTAAAAACTGACAGGTTCGGACAACTTTTGGACGTTGAGATGTCGAAACAGTGCACGGCGCTGTGGCGCGAAGCACATTTGGAAGTGAAAAGTGTTAAAAACTGTCAGCACCGGAACACTTTTGGAAGTTGAGATGTCGAAAAAGTGCACGGCGCTGTGGCGCGAAGCACATTTGGAAGTNCCGGAACACTTTTGGAAGTTGAGATGTCGAAAAAGTGCACGGCGCTGTGGCGCGAAGCACATTTGGAAGTGAAAATCGTAAAAACGTGAGGGTCTCGGATCACTTTTTGACGATTCGATGACGACTCGATGTCGAAAAAGTGCACGCCATTGCGGCGCCAAGCACATTTGGAAGTCAAAAGTGTCAAAAACTGAGGGTTTTAAGTTTTAAGCAAATTTTGAGATGTCAGTTAACAAACTGAACTAACAACTTAACAGCTTAACCACTTAACAATTGAACAACTTAACAACTTAACAACTTAACCACTTAACAACTTAACCACTTAACAACTTAACAACTTAACAACTTAACAACTTAACAACTTAACCACTTACCACTTAACAACTTAACAACTTAGTTCGTTAGTTCGTTAGTTTGTCAGTCAGTTGATCAGTTACTCAGTTAGTCAGTTAGTCAGTTAGTCAGTTAGTCAGCTAGTCAGTTAGTTCGTTTGTTAGTCAGCTAGTTAGTTAGTTAGCTAGTCAGTAACTCAGTTAGTCAGTTCGTCAGTTAGTTAGTTAGTTCGTCAGTTAGTTAGTTAGTTAGTTAGTTAGTTCGTTCGTTCGTTAGTTAGTTACTTACTTACTTAGTTAGTCAGTCAGTCAGTTAGTTAGTTAGTCAGTCAGTTAATCAGTTGGTCAGTTAGTCAGTTAGTCAGTCAGTCAGTTAGTCCGTTAGTCAGTTAGTCGGTTAGTCAGTTAGTCGGTTAGTCAGTTAGTCAGTTTGTCAGTTAGTCAGTTAGTCGGTTAGTCAGTTAGTCAGTTAGTCAGTTAGTTAGTTAGTCAGTTAGTCAGTGAGTCAGCTAGTTAGTTTGTTAGTTAGTTCGTTAGTTAGTTACTTAGTCAGTCAGTGAGTTCGTCAGTTAGTCAGTTAGTTAGGCAGGCAGATAGATAGACAGATAGATAGGCCGACGCTCCAACCACTTGTCGGTCCATCAGTGAGTGCGCTCTGNGCAGGCAGATAGATAGACAGATAGATAGGCCGACGCTCCAACCACTTGTCGGTCCATCAGTGAGTGCGCTCTGCCATCCATCAGTCACAGCAACGAACCTCTCCTATAGGTTTACCATTTTTGAAACTTCCGCCACCGCCTTGTGCGGTACTACTGGAAATACATCCTAAACCAACCCTAAATAAATCCCAAAACCACCCAAAAAAAAACAGTGCAACCCTAATTCAACCCTAAAAAGAAAACTGAAACTTACCCCAAATGAACCCTACACCAACCCTAAATAAACGCAAACTATAACACCACAAAAAACAAAAGTAACCCTAAGTAACCCCTAAACAAACCCAACATCTGAAACTTACCCCAAATAAACCCCAAACCAACCATAAATAGATCCCCAAGTAGATCTGAAACCAAACCTAAATAAACCCCCAACCCTAACTAAAACCAAAACCAACCTTAAGTAGATCCTACACAAATTTTAAACCACGCCTAAAGAATCCCTAAACCAACTCTAAATCAACCCCTTCATAGAGCCTAAATCAACCCGAAATAGACTCCAAACCAACCCTAAAGCCTAAAACCAACCCTCAAAAACAAAACCAACCATTAAGCAAACTAAACCAACCCTAAACCAATCCTAAAGAACCCCTAAACAAACCTAAGCAAACCCTTAATGAACCCTAGTCGCAACATACCATCCAACATTAAAATTCGAGCACAAAACTGTTGCAAATACCATGGAAAATGAGAGGATCGAACCCCAAAATGTTCCAATGCTGTTGAAATGACAGCTTCCAGTCCCAGAATGCTGCAAATTGCAAGGAAAACGGACAGAATGGCAGATCCAAAAAAAAAACAAAGCGGAAAACAAGTAATTCGCAAAACAATTCTGGACCCATATCCAAATGTCAAAACATGTTGTTTGGAACAATTGGACTCCCACCTTTCCTGCACAGCCGACCGCCAGGAAAGAACACCGAAGAACAGAAAGGCCGACAGGTGAGCAGATTCTTGGTTGCACTTATTCGATAAGGAAACGCATCCGCGTCTCAGGAGCTGTAAAGTGAGGATAGGTCTTCAAGTAGTATCAAGATATGTGCGGCTGGGAAATGTCAGACTACTTGACGATATGGATTTCCATTGCTATGAGCACTAATTAAGCTGGAAACCTCTCCAGTATCTCGCAGAATTTCGCCTGGGTATTTGGGATCATTTGGCTCTTTGTCTAGATCAGCCTGTTGCCTCAGGGAATCACAAGGCTACGGCCAGAAAACGCCAGAAACCCTGAAAAACATCAAGTGTACATGGTACATTTGCTGAAAATCATACCTGCAACCAGCAAATACTGCTTGTCCATGAACCAAACCTAACAGCTGGGTCCATGCCATGTGCTCAGAATGGAGTGTGCAGATGGTCCTGCACAGTACCACCCAGAAGGCTGTTGTCCACACGGCAACTTGGCGTCCAAAAAAAGTTTGAGGTCGGGATGGGATTTTTTTTACGTTATCACTGTGGAAAAATTATGGAAACTTGATGGATTGAAAAGTTCTTGGCACCATCAACCTGAGAATGTCGAAGGGTCAACTGATGTTAAGTGAGCTGCCTTCTAAATCCTCCAAAAATCCTGAGGGCGTGAAAGTTTCGGGTGACTTCAGCAAAGCCATCAACGGCGTCAGCGCGGCTGGGCAAGAGGACCCCCAAATCTGGCGTCAGTTTTTGATCATTCAACTGTCCAGTACCTCAGGGTGACCCACATTTGAAAGGTTTCGTTTTGTGGCCAAATCCTGCCAAACAAATTGGTGACCATACCAGCTCTGAAGGTGTCAACCATCATTTTTCCTAGTTGTTTTCCACTTCATCGCTGGGCGTTCAGCTAGATCCGAGTGGCGCAGGAAGCAGAGGGACCTGTCACAGGCTCAGGTGATGGCTGTGAAGGTCTGGACATAGCACCGTGGAAAAGCTGAACTACTTTCGAGTTGAAATGTTTCAAGGGTGTATCTTAGAAATTGGAAAGGCAAATCACATACCTTGCAAAATCATCTATAAACCGCCAGAAAATCCATTGCCAAATTTCAGTCCAAGAAAATAGAAAACCCACCATGGAATCTCCGGATCTGAGGTGTGTGCGCGGCCCAAGGACATTGCCAACTACACCATCATGGAGCTTAGTCCCTCGATGTTCTTCGGGATTTGATCGTTTGTGTTACATTTAACAGGTCATGAAGATGGTGATGGAGGTAGTTGGATTTAGAAAATGGGGATCCCTTAAGCCCCGTCCAGGTTTCCATCAACTAGGCGAACTCTCATTGTCTACTGATCCCTTCATGTTTAAGGTGGGTTCAGGAGGAAAAACAATGTGAATATCTGGGTTTGTTTGAAATAGGATACCCCCAAGATCTACTGGCTAATGATTAATCATCCTTTTCCCTATTGAAATAGCCATTTTGGGGGGTATACCCCGTTTTGGAACATCCCCATCTGACAATTTTGAAGTTTCAAAACACCTCAACATCTAAGGCACTTCTGTGGAGCGCTTTGCCGTGACGGTGGGATGTGCCGCTGGAGCGCTGCAGGGGTGAGCAATGGGTGACACGGTTGGTGGTTGGGGTTGAGGTGATTCTTGTACGGCTAAAAGTCTTCAATTAAAAAAGTATAGAAAGGCCCAAAGTTTGGGTGCTGGGCAAAGTTGATGTTGACCCCACATTGACATCTTCAGAAGTCTGGTGACGGGTAAAGTTGCCTTGACAAAATGCCAGCGAGGATTCGTGGGCGAAGCTGTTGCTAAAGTGTGTGCCAAAGCAGGCCAGACCGGACACCGGAGATACTATACACACAATGGATTCGAAGTCGAACAGCTCAAATTTTCGGTTATTCATTGTGAAAGTGGAGAAACTACCTCAGGTTTTTCTCACCTCACCAGCTTGAAAACTGGAACATTGTCCTACCCCCGGTAAAACCCCACAGTCCCATGCATCATTTCGCCACATTTAGACCCCCAACGGCTTGGTCAGATGAACCGTACTCGGTGTCCGGCTGCATCGGTGCAAAGTGCGCGGAGCCTGCCAGCTGGGAGGGCTACGATGTGGAGCAGGCGACATAGCTTGAGGGCTGCAGATTCGGTAGAGGGGTCAGGGATTTCCCTTCAAAGAAATCTATATATATATATATACATAAATCAGATTAAACAGCTGTATTTTTGAGTGTGTCCGCATTTTTGTATGTGTTGTTGATTTTGATATTCCATTTGTGCATTTTTGGGGGGTCAAAGAGTGAAGAATGGTCTGGCAGATACTGTACATGTCCATTGGGTTGAATATCCACCAGAAATATGACATTTGCATTTGGTCTTCCAGCATCACTTCACCTGTATTCCACCAATCCACAGCCAGGTGAGTGCTGAGATGCTGACGTTCAATGTCGAAGCATCATGCAAAAAGGGTGACTTGGATGCCACAGCGGCGACCAGATGTAGAAAGAAATTGGAAGGAGCTAAAATTCCAAGATGATCTAAGATATCCAAGATGCTCAATACTCCTAGTGGGGATGTGGGGCAAAGAAGTTCATAAGCACCTGAGATCTTTTCTGGAAGGTGGACATTTTTTAACAACAGGGAGGTGTCCAACTTGTGCATGGTTCATGATGTTTGGTTTCAACTGCAGTAGCATCGCACTTTGGACTTTGCGAACATGTTTCCTTTGTAAAGAGTTTCATCCACAAAGCCAGAACTGTGGTGTTTAGATCAAGATGACAAGCCGTAAAATCGCGTTGAATCTTTTAGACTCTCAAATTACCCATCCAATTTGCAAGTGTCTCCGAGGTTACTTGGGATCTGCAGTGGTCACCAAGTGTGCCAAAGCTGGTGAAGCCTATGAACTGAGTGGTTGCCACTCACTTGCACAGCGTTTTCCAATCTCAAACCATATCAAACATTACTACTCTTCATATCTCTTCATTGTGAATCTTCTGCAGTAATCAGACATTCAGATTTTTTGCGGTCAGCAGCAGCTGCGCAGTGTCCCTGCCAAGGCAAGCCCATCGTGACAACCACCGTGACCACTACTTCTACTACAACAACGACGTCAACGCAGACCAAGACCACGACGACTACGTTGACCACCACCAGCACCATCACCAGCACAACCACCCAAACAACCACGGAGACATCCACCACAGTCACCAGCACCAGCACTACCACACAGACCTCGACCACTTCAACAACGTCGACCACCACAATTACCAACACAACCACCACCACAACTACCAGCACATCTACATCTACTACCACCACTTCTACTACGACAAAGACATCAACAACCACCACAAGCACCTCGACAACAAGCACATCGACCACGACCAAAACAACCACTACCACAAAGACTACAACCAGCACTACCACTACCAGCACCTCAACTATCACATCCACCACTACCACTACCACCAGCACTGTTGCTTGGTCAAACCTTGCGGCAAATGTGGGCTCAGAAGCGAGTGTTCTGTTCAACTATGTTCTTATTGGAAACCAGTGGTTTGTCATTTATCGTGATTTTTTGGGGTGGGGCTAATCAGAAACGAACATCCTAGTGACTTTCTGCATCGGGTTGTGGATTTTGTGCGAGCCCCAATGATGGATGGTGATTGTGATCAAGCATTGCTTGGATGCCAAATCTGAGGTGACCAGCACTACAACCACCTCGACCTCAACATCCACTGTGACCTCTACAACTGTAACCACCACCGAGACCAGTACCACCACCACCAGCACGGAAACCACCACCTCCACCACCACTGTGACATCCACCAGTACCACCACGACCAGCACTTCCACTGTGACCTCCACTACCACCACCTCCACCAGTACCTCGACCACCACGACATCAACGTCGACCATCACTGAGACAACCACCACAACGACCAAGACCAGCACCATCACTTCCACTACCACCACGTCCACATCAACGGAGACATCCACTTCCACCACAACCACCAGCACGTCCACCACGACCACATCCACATCTACAAGCACCACAACCACCTCTACCTCCACCACCACTGAGACAACGACGTCAACATCAACCACCACGACAACAACAAGCACTTCCACCTCAACGACCACCACCACAACCAGTACTTCAACAGAAACGGAGACAAGCACCACCACCAGCACCGTGACCACAACAACGCTGACGGCCACAACTACCAGCACTTCAACCAGCACCACAACAACTACTGAGACAAGCACAACCACCACCACCAGTACCAGCACTTCGACCTCCACTTCAACAATCACCGAGACATCTACTAGCACCAGCACATCTACGTCCACATCGACATCAACTATGACTGAGACCAGTACCACAACTACTAGCACCAGCACGGAGACTTCTACCACAACAACCTCAACGAGCACAAGCACCACAACAACAGTGACGTCTACCAGCACTTCCACTACTACCACGACCACTGAAACGAGCACCACTACAACCACCACATCAACCTCTACTACCACCTTGACATCCACTACAACCACAACTACCAGCACTTCCACCAGTACCACCAGTACTTCCACAAGTACTGTGACGACAACCACTGTGACAACGACCAGCACGACTTCAACCTCTACTACAACCACCACAAGCACTGCCACCAGCACCACAACAACGTCCACCAGCACTACAACGACAACCACCACTACATCAACAAGTACATTCACAACAACCACACTGACCACCACAAGCACAACCACCACGACAACTTCCACTTCTACTGTTACTACAACCACAGTGACTTCCACAAGTACCACCACCACAACGCAGACAACGACCTCAACTACATCCACCTCCACCACTACAACCACCGACACCACCTTTGAGTCTACCACTACTACAACCAGCACCATCACCACAGTGCCAACGACTACCTCAACCACGAGCTCCACCAGCACTTCGACATCTACCACCACGGAAACCACCACGTAGCTGGGTCCTGCAGTTGTTGGCAGTGGGATAGTGGCGTGTTGGGCATTTCATGGGGTGTTGAGATGTAAAGTATTGTAAAGTGGTATAGGAAGGGCCAAAGGCCGCAAAGAGTAAAGCAGATACCCTTGAGAATAAACGCATTGATGGTATTTGCGGCTGTTGACTGGCAGAAAGCACCCAGGTTTTGTGGAGGTGAGATTTGAACAATTTTAACTTGAGCGAAACATGAGTGTTGGGCAGTCCCGTTGTTTGCAGTGGAAACAGTTCAAGCCTGCAAGCCTTGCAAGATTTAAGTATGCAAAATTGGATCCCTCACCGTGTCACCATTTCTTGAGCTGAGGCGTTATACTCAAACGGGTTGCATCTTTCTGATTGTGAAATGTACCACCAACAGTGCAAGAATGGGTTCTCAAGGCAGAAATGATGTCATTAAGTGCAGCATGGCACTTGGTTCATCGTACAGCTTGTTGATACCAGAGACCCAGCACCTATCACAGCCCAGGACCGTGACCACATCTTCCACGTCAACCACCTCGACAACCGAAACATCCACCAGCACGTCGACCACGACCTCGACTGAGACATCTACCACGGTGACCGAAACCAGTACCAGCACCACCACATCCACCAAGACCACCACCACAACAACCACAAAGACCAGCACTTCAACATCCACTACCACCACCAGCACAACTACCCAGACGACAACAACTACCAAGACGTCTACAACCACCACCAGCACTACCACCCAGACCACAACCACCACCAAGACCTCTACTACAACTACCACCACCAGCACCATCACAACAACCACCACAAAGACATCGACCACAACTACCACCACCAGTACGATTACTACGACTTCGACCAAAACCTCGACCACAACCACCAGTACCAGCACAAGCACTTCCACTACCACTACCAGCACAACAACTCAGACAACCACCACCACTACCAGCACGGTGACAACAACCACCATCACTGTCACCACCACCACAACGGCGACGACAACCACAGCTCCTTGGCTGGGAGTGAGGCTTCTAGCGTTGCCGAAGATGCCCTTGATGTTGAGACAATTCCACAGGTGCAGAAACACCAAAAAGATCCAAAAAGTACAATGCACTCGTGTGCATGAATAGGATTCTGGGGAAGCTGCCAAGAGCAGTGATATTCAACACCAAGCAGTTTGGCAGTTTGGCACTTACTTCTATTCAAATGCCAGACAGAACATAATCAGAATGTGAGCAGAGTCGAAAACCCTGGTTGAATTTTGGGGCAATTTTACCCTCAATTTCCCCCCAAAACACAAAGTAATTTGGGACAGCCAGGGTTTTCGCACTCAGGTGACCAGCACCAGTACCACCAGCACCAGCACCACCACCACCACCACAAAGGCCAAGACATGTAGCGCACCATCTGCAGCTTGGCTGCAGGGGGGGCTGGAAAGTTCATACTGCTGGCGGTTTCAAACATGGGGATGGATTGAAACGTATGAAATGCCATATTTGGCGGGGATGAACATGCATTCAGCATCATTTACCAGCTATTTGGGTGTGAACAGAAGTGTGCTACAGTGTGCTACGGTTTTGACCCATAGCCACATCCGACAATGGTGGTATAACTGGCATAACTGCATGACCAATCAACAGCTTGGTAGTAAATAACAGTAAAGCCGAAAACCATCCACAATGGTGTGATTATTGGTGGCTGCTTTCAAATTGGTTGGACATTTAATTCCTGAAAATATGATGATGCCTGCCGGCTTATAGTCGTATATTTGGACATATTTGGCGGTAAAAGCACCAACCAACATGGGGGGTCGACCACAAATGGGGATATGAATCAGACATCATGTGACATAATGGATATGCTGGGATATGGTAGTGTTTGAGTCTCGGGCTTCAACCATAGCATAGATGACTTGTTGTCGAGATATCCATCACCGAATTCCCATTGCCGATTTTGAGATACTGTACTGTATTTTGAGCATCCCTGTGATACCCATTTGGGGCATGGGCATGGTCAGATGCCTGAAGTGGACTTGAGAAAGCAAGGTTTGAATCTTCTCGGTTGACCTACCAAGAACTTCCAAAACCTTTGAAAAGGTCGGTCGACTTTGAAGGTACCGGCTTTTTCGTACTTTTTACGAAAATATGGGTTCTTGTATAAAAAAACCCGTCTTTTCCAATAAACCTTTATTTTGTGTGTGTGCAAGCAATTGCCGTGCCAAGCCTGTGAGGTAATATTAGTTTGCCGACACAGCCACTGACAGTGGTACTGAAATGAAGATCAAAGATCAAGACTAACAAGTAANTAATATTAGTTTGCCGACACAGCCACTGACAGTGGTACTGAAATGAAGATCAAAGATCAAGACTAACAAGTAACCAACCCATGCCAGCTGATATCAATGCAATGGCAGGGGCAGGGCTCAGGGTTTGTCCAGAAAGCGGCTGCTATTGAAACTTGAAAACCAATGTGGATTCTAACTGTGGATCTTCGAGTGGGAAAATGCAATCGTTTATTGCTGTTCATTCCTTTGTTTCGAAGCTAGGGGATGGCAATTCAGAAATCCAATGTGCGATTTTTTTCCAATTTTTTTCTTTTATTTACCCCCGGGATGGTGAAAACATGGGGACCCCGACTCTTTCCCGTACTTATCCCGTATTTATCCCGGACTAAACCCGTATTTTGAAATGTTGGGCAAACCCCCGTCTTTTAAAAACCCGTAATTAACCCGTAAAAAACCCGTAATTAACCCGTGGGAACCCGTAAAAAAAGTATGGGAAAAACCCCAGTCTAGGTACCTGGGTTTTTAGACCCGCTGATGGCTTTTTGCGCGGACAAAGTTCGTGAGAAAATGGGTCGCTTGCTCATCGTGAAATAATTTTGCAAATACATAATTCACTGTTGTCGGGTATGCTCCTGGTATGTAAAATTTGACATTGTTTGTCGGAGCATTTTAGTCGAAGGAAAGTTGTACGGCATGCATTTGAGAAATGTAGGAAAAAAATCCCAACAAAGTCTCTCGCCCGGCACAGCACAAGACACTGGCAGCATGCTGATAACTACATTATTGAATTTTGAGCATCAAAGGCAAGACTTCATGGGAAANCCAACAAAGTCTCTCGCCCGGCACAGCACAAGACACTGGCAGCATGCTGATAACTACATTATTGAATTTTGAGCATCAAAGGCAAGACTTCATGGGAAAGTGCACTAATTGAAAATTGGCAAAATCAAAAAACCCGGNGCAGCATGCTGATAACTACATTATTGAATTTTGAGCATCAAAGGCAAGACTTCATGGGAAAGTGCACTAATTGAAAATTGGCAAAATCAAAAAACCCGGCTTTTTGGTTAAAACCCCGTCTTTTTCCGATGTACCTGCCTTTTTAGCGGTTTCGGTTTCCCTAGGTAGTTGCAAGTGTGTTTTGTGCCCGGTGTACAAACCAGTGTAGTCGTGCTAGAAAATCCAAGTAATTTGATTCTGGTGACTGACGCTTCATTTCCGAATGTTGTTATGCCTACCTTGACTCCTTGCCATCCCAAAATCGGACGTGAACCCCCGAAGGATACGACCGGATATTCGGTCACCGAGAACGATTTGACCATCGATGATTTCAGCGTCGATGTTAGCTGCGCCTCTGGCTACAAGAGCAACTTGGCCAAAGTGGTCTCACGAGCTGCATTGGGGAACTCAAGGAAAACAACAAAATTAAAAATTGATGAGTGATTGCACGGTTTCTATATTGTCGTGTTTTTTTCACAAGATGCTTACATATGTTTCCATGGTTTTACATTATGACCCAAACAGTTTTGGACCGTTGGTTTGCTTGAGCAATGTGAAGTGGTGAGAACGTAATGAATTTTACATAGTTTTACAGGTTTGAGGGTTTCGTAGGTTCACAATACTGGTACTCATGATTGCAGCATATCATATGCGATCTAAGTCAAAAATGATACGGTGAGAGAAGCACATGCACAAAATGCCGCCACTACTACTAACACCATCACCACCATGATCGCCATCATCGCCATCATGCTCGTCATCGCCAGTGCCACAGTCGTTCTGTTGACATAAATACCTCCAGCTCCATGTTCCGAGGTAGCCCTGCAGCCACTGCTTGCGAGAACGACGAGGTGCTTTCGGCTCGCTTCTCTTCGTTTCTCCTCGTGTCAGCTGTCAAAATGAACCACTCACAAACTCGGGCAAATCTATACTGTTTGTTTTGACTGCCCTTCAAAGCAGAATTGATTTGGTCCTGTGCCAGGAGAGCTACTCTCTTTCGGGTGGCTTGGCCTTGCAGAATATTTGTTTATGCTTGCCACACAATTCCCAAAACCGGATCAAGTGAAGTTCAACTGATGTGGTACTAGTCGGATTCACGTGGCAGCACCTCGCCCATTAGATCTCAGATCATGGTGGATGGTCTGAGGTTGTGAAAAAATCCCAGACAACTACGTGTGCATTGCACCAGACGTCACGTGGCAGAAGTTGGAGTGCTGCATTGCGGGGGTTGTGGGATGGATCACCTGTCAATGAATCACACTGCTGTTTGAATGGTGTCCCAATGTTGTCCCCAGGTGTCAAAGGGGTACATCATCACCGAGAGCGACCTGCGGCTGAACTCCTTCACGGTCACGGCAACCTGCGCACCTGGCTACACCGGTGTCTCGATGTGGAAACGTGGTGGTTAGTGCAGGTTCAGCGTTTTTTGGGACATTAGATGTGAATATATAGATTTGAAAATGATGCCTACCCACAAGCTGAGTTGAAGCATTGAGAATGTGAGAGATCGTCATCATCATTCTCTAAATGCATGCCTGGCCCTTCCCAGTTCTGCAGTGTTTTTCCAAGAAAAAGTCGAGCCCGCGGCTGAGGCACTGCGAAAGTGAGGCCATGCAGTGGCAAACAGGCGCGGTGTCGCGGTGTCACCGAGGTTGAAACTGGTCCCATGTTACCTTTCTCCTTGGTGCAGGAAGTGTCCATCTACAAGCTGAGAGGATGCACGTCGGGATAGGACGCCAAGGGGGGCCGTGGGAGCGGAAGAATAACTTCAGGTTCCTTCAAGTTGACTCAGACTAGGGGTTGGAATCAATAGTTTGATGGGCCTTGGTTACAACTCAAGGGGAAGCTTTACTTGGTCACCCCCCGCGCTTACAGCAGCTGCAGTTTTCATCCCACATCTTTGAATCGATATGTTTAATCTGTCCTTGCAAAAACTCAGATGCTGCTGCTGAATTTCATTCATTCCTGCGATCAGTTGATCCTACCCCCCACGCTTACAGTGGCTGCAAGTTCCACTGCACCTCTGCAGGACAAGCTGACTCGCAGTCGTGAGCCATTGACCAGCCATGCAAAACCATAGCGCTGGAATCCAAAAAGCGCAACGCTGCTGAGGAATTGATATTGAGGGGCTGGTTGAAATTCAAACTCCTTTCAACATCTTTCAACTGGTTGGATCTGATGGATTTGTGACCAGATCATTCTAGCTAGCATGGGCATTGGATCGAACCAGAATCAGGGAAAGTGAACGTCCTTCGCCCTTTCAATCCTTCCAAAAATATTGTCGGCACGCGTTCATGGGCCTGGATACCATAGCCTGGATCCTCATAGGCTCATGGTATTTGTGCTCGGTGCTGTGCCAGTTGTACCTGCTGGAAGGCACAGGATGCCTTGAAAGTGGCGCAAGCAGCTCGTGTTTGGGGCCTCAGCCTCCCAATTGCTGGGTTCAGTTGAGTGACATCCAAATTGATGGATGTCAATGTCAACCCAGGATCAATAAACCCAACTTGTTAACAGCAGATTCCCCAGCGGGTGATGACTCCAATGAAAAACGCTTACCTCTCCCTAAGTCTGGACATTTAAAATGCAGCGACGTCCAAGGCTGAAGCCGCGGTGACACCAAGTCTGTGGGATCCCCAGCAGTTGTGGAAACTTGGAGATCCGCCCTAAAGACAGAGTCTTACTTCGCTTAGATGGTGTGGAGCCTAAAAAATCTGGAAATCTATAGGTGAGGATAAAGCAAATAAAACACGAAAAAAACATAAAAAAGCCAGGTTTTGTTGGTGGTTGTTTGCCCATCAACAAATCCACGGGCTGAAGCCCCGAAGAGCAGCCATGAAGATCAGCTGCCCAGGTCTTGGACGCGGAAATGGTCGACGATTGCACCACCGAAGGCGGGCTGTGTGGGGTGATTGCGACGGGATCTCAGCTGGACAGGATTTTCTTCTCGGTGTTTTCTACCATTGAGCCACTCGATGTTTGTGTTTAACCGTTAAACCACGTTCCCGAAGGATTGGATGTTTCAAGA
The DNA here is from genome assembly GCA_003297045.1 of Symbiodinium sp. clade C Y103. Lineage (NCBI taxonomy): Eukaryota > Dinophyceae > Suessiales > Symbiodiniaceae > Cladocopium > Cladocopium sp. clade C. Next base: position 172,947 of record BGPT01001164.1, on the reverse strand, counting down.
ATGGGTGGCCAACAGGTGCTGGCAACGCCACTCATGTCGCAACTGTGCCAAAGACATCCAAAGACAAATAGTTGTAGAGAACTCAGTAATCCCTACCCCCTATTAATAAATGAGGGGCCCCCCTCCTCCCCTCCCCTTAATAGAAATAGTTGAGAATTTGGAGGTACTTTCTTTTTATTAATGGGTGTTTCAGAGTATGGCATGGGGTGACAGACTACGACTATGACTACGACTACTACTACGACTACAACTACTACTACTATTATTACTACCACTACTACCACTACTACCACTACTACCACTACTACTACTACGACGACTACTACTACGACTACTACTACGACTACGACTACGACTACGACTACGACTACGACTACGACTACTACGACTACTACGACTACTACAACTACTACGACTACTACAACTACTACTACTACTACTACTACTACTACTACTACTACTACTACTACTACTACAACTACCACCACCACCACCACCACCACCACCACTACCACCACCACCACCACCACCACTACTACTGCCAACACGACTACTACTACTACTACTTTTGCAGAGGGGCGGGACCCCAGAACACCAGTTTGTCCCTACAAAATGGGGACACCCAACCCCCCTTGCAACTTTTGGGAGGATACAAAACGTGCCTCGGAAGATGGATGTGAAAACCGTCTGCCGCGCGACGGTTGCGAGACGGTCTCGGCTGTGCTCGGATCATTCTCGGATCGGCCGCGCATTCAAACTGACACTTCAGGCTTCATTTTGACAATTTCAACTTTCAGTTTTCGAGGGATGTCTTGCTCAAAAGCTTCGTTTTCACATCTTCAACTGTCAATTTTTCCCCACCTGCCAGGTGACGGTTACTAGATTTTATCACAGCTGCGCGGGGGGGTGCGGAGGGGGGGCAGGGCGGGGGGGGGGGGGGACAACCTCCCGCCGCCTCCCGCCTTCACCTCCCGCCTCCTCCTCGCCAGCTCCAGATCGCAGCAGGCACTGCCGGACTCCATCTTCCAGCTTCAGATCTCAGTGGGCACTGCCGGACCTCAGCTGCCAGCTCCAGATCCCAGTGGGCACTGCCGGACCTCAACGGCGAGCTCCAGATCTTAGTGNACTGCCGGACCTCAGCTGCCAGCTCCAGATCCCAGTGGGCACTGCCGGACCTCAACGGCGAGCTCCAGATCTTAGTGGGCAACGCCGGACCTCAACGGCAAGCTCCAGATCTCAGTGTGCGACGCCGGACCTCAACTGCGAGCTCCAGATCCCAGTGGACAAGGCCGGACCTCAACCGCGAGCTCCAGATCCCAGTGGGCAACGCCGGTCTTCAACCGCGAGGTCCAGATCCCAGTGGGCAACGCCGGACCTCAACCGCGAGGTCCAGATCTCAGTGGGCACTGACTGATGACATTACATCAATTGAAACAAATTCCATCAATGCAGAGTGATGTCATTTGTTTGATAATTTCTTTGAAGCTTCTTTGATACTTTCGTCTTTGTGCTGCCAGGTGCAATGACGCAGCGCTGAAATGACTTGGCTATCACGGAATAGAAAAAATGGGAGTGCTGTTCGAGCGTGGACTAGTGCAATGAAATCATTACAAAAATTATTTCAAAATAAATGTCAATATTATGTCTGTATATGCCATGGTGGGGATCACTCGAAGTAAAGTAATTTGAGGGAAGTCTCGCACGAGAGCTTCGCTTTCCCATCTCCAAGTGTCAGTTTGACGTTTTCACATCTTCAACTGTCAATTTTTTGGGGGAAGTCTCGCACGAGAGCCTCGCTTTCCCATCTCCAACTGTCAGTTTGTAAGGGAAGTCTCGCACGAAAATATCGTTTTCCCATCTCCAACTGTCAGTTTGTAAGGGAAGTCTCGCACAAAAGCTTCGTTTTCATGGCTTCAACTTCTCAGTTTTTGAGGGAAGTCTCGCACGGAATGCGTTTTGAAAGTTAGCAGATGCACGAAATGCTGTGTTTTGCAGGACAAACGTGCCTCGGAAGATGGATGTGGAAGGTCCGCCGCGCGACGGTTGCGAGACGGTCTCGGCTGTATAGGATCATGGTCGAGTCGTCCCCGCGATCAAAATGACGTTTCAGGTTTCATTTGGACCACTTCAAGTTGTCGTTTTTTGAAGGAAGTCTCGCACGAGAGCTTCGTTTTCCCATCTCCAACGTTTTCACATCTTCAACTGTCAATTTTTTGGGGGAAGTCTCGCACGAGAGCCTCGCTTTCCCATCTCCAACTGTCAGTTTGTAAGGGAAGTCTCGCACAAAAGCTTCGTTTTCATGTCTTCAACTTTCAGTTTTTGAGGGAAGTCTCGCACGAAAGCTTCGTTTTCACATCTTCAACTTTGAATTTTTGAGAGAAGTCTCGCACGAAAATATCGTTTTCACATCTTCGACTGTCAGTTTTTGAGGGAAGTCTCGCACGAAATGCGTTCTTGAAAGTTAGCGGATGCACGAAATGCTGTGTTTTGCAGGACACAACGTGCCTCGGAAGATGGATGTGGAAGGTCTGCCGCGCGACGGTTGCGAGACGGTCTCGGGTGTGCTCGGATTATTCTCGGATCGGCCGCTTATTCAAAATGACGCTTCAGGCTTACTTTGCATCGCTGTTGCGTACGTAGTTCTTTTGTGTTTTGCAATTCAAGGTCTGCAGAACGCATTGTAAGTCAGCAAATTTTCTCCATTTTCGCGCTGGTGCTTTTCCTAGTAAAACTCTTATTCTAAAGTCTTCAAAATCCTGCTTTTCTCGGCTTTGGCGTCGAGATCCGGTTTTGGAGATGCAATTCCTGGCACCGATGTGCGTAGTTCTAGTGTGGTTTGCGACTCAGTGTCCGCAAATCGCATTGTAATGGCTGCGTCAAAGTTCCTTGGTGCCACGGCTGCGTGCGTAATACTATTCTGTTTTGCAGCTGGATAGCGTAAATCGTATTGGAATGGGCGCACCCAGCTTGCGATGGTGACTTGTCAGCAGATTTTCTCCATTTTGGCGCTGGTGATTTTCCTATCAAAAGCCTTTTTACAAAGCCTTCAAAATCGTGCTTTTTTTTGGCTTTGGCGTCGAGATACGGTTTTGGAGCTTCAATTTCTGGCACCATTGTGTAAAGATTTCTTTGTGCAAAAGTTTCTCAGTGTAAAAGATTCTCTGCGTAAAGATTTGTTTGTGTCAAAGCTTCTGTGTGTAAGAGCTTTTCTGTGTAAAAGCTTCTCTGTCTCTGTGTAAAGACTTGTCTGTGTCAGAGCTTATGTGTAAAAGCTGTTCTTTGTAAAAGATTCTCTGTGTAAAGACTTGTTTGTGTCAAAGCTTCTCTGTGTAAAAGCTTCTCTGTGTGAAGGCGTGTTTGTGTGAAAGCTTCTGTGTGTAAAAGCTTTTCCTTGTAAAAGCTTCTTGGTGTGACTTGTTTGTGGCAAAGCTTCTGTGTGTAAACGCTTTTCTTTGTAAAAGCTTCTCTGTGTAAAGACTTGTCTGTGTCAAAGCTTCTGTGTGTGAAAGCTTCTCCGTGTAAAAGCTTCTCTGTGTAAAGACGTGGTTGTGTCAAAGCTTCTGTGTGCAAAAGCTGTTCTTTGTAAAAGCTTCTCTGTGTAAAGACTTGTCTGTGTCAAAGCTTCTCTGTGTAAAAGCTTCTCTGTGTGAAGATGTGTTTGCGTCAAAGCTTCTGTGTGTAAAAGCTTTTCTTTGTCAAAGGAAGGTTAGAAGTCTATACTTCCGTGTTGCGAAAAGTGATTTGCAGACCAAAAGATGTCACAAGGCAATGAATGTCACAAAGCAATGGATGTCACAAAGCAATGTATGTCACAAAGCAATGATTGCCACAAAGCAATGGATGTCCCAAAGCAATGAATGTCACAAAGCAATGGATGTCCCAAAGCAATGAATGTCACAAAGCAATGGATGCCAGGAGCAATGGATGGCAAGAGCAAAGGGATGTCAGGAGCAAAGGGATGTCAGGAGCAAAGGGATGTCAGAAGCCAAGGGATGTCAAGAGCAAAGGGACGTCAAGACTAAAGGGATGTCAAAAGCAAGGGATGTCAAGAGCAAAGGGATGTCCAAAGCAAGGGATGTCAAAAGCAAGGGATGTCAAAAGCCAAGGGGTGTCCAAAGCCAGGGATGTCAGAAGCCAAGGGATGTCAAAAGCAAGGGATGTCAAGAGCAAAGGGATGTCAGAAGCACAGAAGGCTTGCATTGCCTGCATCCTATAGGCACAGCCTTTGTTCAGATCTTTAAGCTATAGGCGCTTCAATTTTGAAACTTCCGCCCCCGGCTGGCCCGGGAACTACTTGAAACTATTACTTTTACTTTTACTTTTAGTAGCAGTAGTAGCAGTAGTAGCAGTAGTAGCAGTAGTAGCAGTAGTAGCAGTAGTAGTAGCAGTAGCAGTAGCAGTAGCAGTAGCAGTAGCAGTAGCAGTAGCAGTATAGCAGTAGCAGTAGCAGTAGCAGTAGCAGTAGCAGTAGCAGTAGCAGTAGCAGTAGCAGTAGCAGTAGCAGTAGTAGTAGTAGTAGTAGTAGTAGTAGGAATAGTAGGAATAGTAGTAATAGTAGTAGTAGTAGAAGAAGAAGAAGTAGTAGTAGTAGTAGTCGTCGTCGTCGTCGTAGTAGTAGTAGTAGGAGTAGTAGTAGTAGTAGTAGTAGGAGTAGCAAAAGTAGAAGTACGAGTAGCAAAAGTAGAAGTAGTAGTAGGAGAAGCAAAAGTAGTAGTAGGAGTAGCAAAAGTAGTAGTAGGAGTAGCAAAAGTAGAAGTAGTAGTCGTCGTCGTCGTCGTCGTCGTCGTCGCCGTCCGTCGTGGTAGTAGTGGTAGTAGTGGTGGTAGTAGTAGTAGTAGTAGTAGTAGCAGTAGTAGTAGTAGTAGAAGTAGTAGTAGTAGTAGTAGTAGAAGAAGTAGTAGTAGTAGTAGTTAGTAGCGGTAGTAGTGGTGGCTTGCTAAAAACAATGTCTTGCGGCTCTTCAAGACTTTAAGGAAATTGGTTTGTGAGGGCCCCCTATCAACCATACGTGGACGCCTTTAATTCTTCTTGGCACACACTTCGTATTGGCTTTCACTAGGCGCAATTGAAAATCAATTAAAAAAATGGTCCTCATTGACGGCATTCTTTGTGCTTGCGGAAGTTTTATTAGTAGGAGGTAGGGACTAGTAGTATATAGACTCCTATATATTCTAGGTGTAGCAACTGACAGCTGGCATATCAATCACCATGTCAGGCCTCCGAAGGTGAGGTCTTCGCCGTCCGCTTGGCGGAGTGTGGGACCCCGATGGCCCCGTGGTAGTGGCCACTGGGTCATGCAGTGCACAGCTGAGGACGGGCCCCTTATTGCACTCCTTGTGGGATTTCATCGATGCCATGCAGCCGGATGCCTCGGATGGTGAAGCAGATCTTAGGTTTTTTAATGCAGATAATCAGGTGGTTTTCAGCGCCGGGTGCTTGAATCTGCGAATAAACACATTAGATTTGGCAAATGACGCTTACCACAGGCAGATAGTGGAGTTCAAGAGCCTTGCATTCCAAAATGGCTTGGCAAGCCCGTGGGCTTCGAAGGGCAATTTGAGTCATCTTGACACATATGGTATGCCTATGTAATATGCATTCCCACATGTTGACGTCTAGCCCGGCTCAGTCGTCGCCAAAGCTTTTTTGCAAGGCACGGTTTGGTGGACCGAACACGTGGAAGCTATGTGCCGCGGCGAGCAACGACAGAGAGTCAATCGCCACAACGAACCCATTAGGTGGTCCATTGGTGAAGATTCAAAATGGCAGAGGGTGTGAAAGCATGTGTATTTTCCTTTTTGAGTGGTTCTCAAAGATTCAGGGTTGCTCCGAGTATTTCCCTCCCCCTTGCATCTGGGGTGTTGAGAGCCTCGTATATGTTGATTCAGAAACATGGGTTGTCAACACAGTACTGGACAAGAGCTGCGACAGCTAATTGGATCCTGCCTCGCGAAAGGTGCCAAAGCATGCACTCGAAGTGGCTTTCGTGCGTTGGGAACCCTAGGTCTTCCAGCGTCTCTATGGGGAGTCACGTGTTTCAAGTGGCCAGGTTCTGCGCAGAATAATGAAGTTTTGGACTCTTCACATTTGGCGCTGACATCTAATAACAACCCTTTTTAATGCAAAAGCTCCTGCGAAGGGTTCCTTCCAAAAAGCGGCTGCCCATCATCATCGTCATCTTCATCTCTGTCATCTTTGCCATCATACTCATCACATATTCATCATATTCATCGTCGTCGTCATCATCCTCATCTCCCAGTTTCTCAAACATGCAAACGTATATAAGAGATTCGATTTTGTCAAATCATCCCGGCAAGACCCCAAACAGTGTGGGGCTGTGAGGTTCATGCATGATAATGTTGAGAATCATGTGTGATAACGTTGAGGAGCAGGATGGTGATGATGATGATGATGATGATGATGATGATGATGTTGATGATCAGGAGGATGATGCTCTGCAAAGTCCGGCTCTTTTGGGATAGCTACCCCTTACTAAACATCATCTTTGGTGACTCCAGTCGACCAGCAGGTGAAGGAGGCCTACTTGATCCAAGTTCGAGCCGCGGAAGCCGTCACTTGGAGAGANCCCTTACTAAACATCATCTTTGGTGACTCCAGTCGACCAGCAGGTGAAGGAGGCCTACTTGATCCAAGTTCGAGCCGCGGAAGCCGTCACTTGGAGAGAAGCATGTTTGGTGACGGCACAACTACCTGGGGTTGTTTAATCCCTCCCCTAATATTAAACACCCCTCATAGTTTAGTAAGTTTCGTAGGAGATTTTGACATATTTGGGACATTTTGGGACCATAGAATAGGGGTGTTTAATATTAGTGGGATGGGATTAGGCGGTGATTGTTGTGGCATTTTTCAATCGGAAATGCACTACTTGGCGATTTGGAGCGGTTAGGGGAGCGACATGGAGCTAGGGGTAGCCATATGTCATACTTTTTTTATCTTTTTTCATGAGGAGCTGAGGAGCTACCCCTATCAGTCCAACCCCAAGGTTTGACGATGTTGCTAGTGGAACCCCAATGCTTTACTGGTCCCCATCCAGAAACTTATGTTTATAAAAGGGTACTAAAAACCCAACCCAACAATAATTAGGGAATTCCAGTCCNCAATGCTTTACTGGTCCCCATCCAGAAACTTATGTTTATAAAAGGGTACTAAAAACCCAACCCAACAATAATTAGGGAATTCCAGTCCTTCAAGGCCAATGAGCCGACAACGTGCGCCAATGCGAACTGCAACTGGTCAGAACTTGGTGCTGTTTACGTAAGGAAAATGCTGGTATAACCAGCAACAAATAGACATATTATTTGTTTTCCGCAAATCAAGTGTTTCCTCAATGTCATGATGTTTGGTGACAGAGGTGCAGGTCACGCAACAGGAGTGTGAATGGTGTATGGTCACGCGTTTATCATCGTCCATCTATAAAGAAACAACTGTTGCATTGACTTTTGTTTCAAAGCCAAGAGCCTTTTCTTCCCATACGTGTTTGCCACAATTCATGCTTTGCAATGTTGATATATCCATGGTTTTGTAGTGAGTCAGGGGGGTGCCATACTCAACCCAAGTAGATTTGATATGTGTCAGATTCCCAGCAGAGGGGAAGAATCTGAGGCAGCGAAGTTCCAAGGTTTGGAATTTACTGTTCCTCGGGCTCGAAGCGCAGTGAATGATAGGGGATCATGGTAAATCTATGGGACTTTGTCAGGGGAATGTGACGTATGAATTTGGGTGAATATAGGATGATAAACATATATAGGATTCATGCGATTAGTGATATGGAAATATCGATAATATCGCATAAATATGGAGGCATATGAGCGGAAATGGGGTAATAGCAGAAGTCATAGTGATAATCACCCTAGGCTAAACATTGCCTTGAATGTGGAAAATCAACCATTTCTAGACGATTTTCCTGATGAGACCATGGCTTTTCCACATCGTTTCGATAGTTTTCCTAGGGTAGTTATGGAATTGGGATGATATGAGTAGATACTCGAAATAGTTTGGGGACATAGTGGGAATGCACACTTAACTGAGATTTATATACAGGGTGTGTAACGGAATCCATGGGGTTGACAGCATGTAACAGCCATCAATATATACCTACTGTAAAAACTCTCCGCATAAACTGCACATGTATATACACGCATGTTGACTACCGATAGCGTTGGTTCAAAAAGAGCTGAGTGCTTAGCGGTTGTTAACTCGTTTACCTGTTGCCCCATAGGTATTGTACCATATTGGTGGCTGACCTGGTAAACTACAGGTTATCAGCCGTAGTCTCACCACATCGCTATGGAACACGGGACCCCAGCAGACCTACCCCTCGCCATCCCAGGGTCAGGACCACCGGTCATGCCAGCCGGGGGCGACCCTGTGCCCATGAGCATTGAGGCAATCAATCAGCCGGTGATAGCTTACTTCACATCCACCCAAAACGGAAACGCTTCTCAGGTCATGAGGGAAGCCGAACAACGGCATCTCCAGATCATGCATGAGGTGATTGGACAATTGAGGACAGAATGGACAAGTAGACTAGCTGCTCAGGAGCAGGATTTCGAGCAACGATTGCATGAAGCCGAAACAGCAGCAGTCGCAGCTAAGGTTGAGTATCAAAGGCTCATTAGAGGATGCAAAGTCTTCCCACCAGGCAGAGGTTGAGAAGTTGAAGTCAGATGCAAACAAAATGCATGACCATGCACTTGAAAATGAGCGAGCTAGGTTAGCATCAGAGTTTGAGATTTCAATCAATCAGACCATTGATCATGCCAAAAAGTCAATTGAAAGTCTGAAGAAAGAATGTGAGGACAAAGTCGCTGTTGAACAGGCAAGGTACATTCAGGTGAAGGCTGAGTTTGAGAAATTTAAAGCTGAGGTAGGCGAAAAGCTTAGCGAGGCCGAGGCTCAGAATCTCACCCTTCAGGATACTATCGATGACTTGCAGGATCAGTTGGAGATTCTCAAAAAAAGAGTCCATGATTCCGCAGCCACCGGCGACGGTGTGCCCGTTGTCGCAAAAGCATCCTCCGATGTACATAGGCCTGAGACATTCAACATTAGCACTCCGAAAGCCCCAGGTGCATCCGGTAGTGGCGACGCCGATGTCATTTTGGAGATCAAGACTCCAGCTGTTTTAGCGGCCGAGGCAAAAGCCAAGTTGGACAAATTGCTTTCACCTAGCAAGCCGACAGCCGAGACAGCTACCGGCAGCGGTAAGCCACAGCTTCCGATCCCAGGTGGTGAAGGTTTCCATACACCGGCATACGCACCCACGGAACCTGTAGCGACTCCCAAAAGTGTTGATAAGGTGAGCCCAAACTTTGGTACTCATGACTTGGTCGAATTGGTGAAAGCCTTGGCTCAAAAAGAGGGTGATAAGGATAAGCCAAAGGCCAAAGAGGCTGAAGTAATCAAGTTGAACAACATGCCAGCACCAGAGTCCTATAGGAATTGGAAGANTCAAAAAGAGGGTGATAAGGATAAGCCAAAGGCCAAAGAGGCTGAAGTAATCAAGTTGAACAACATGCCAGCACCAGAGTCCTATAGGAATTGGAAGAATCATGCGCGGGATGAAGTCAAGAGTTGTTCAGATCGTCCAGATGAGGCATGGGCCTGGCTGAACGAGGTGTACGACCAGTCTTGTACCCGTGCTGAACTCGAGAAGAAGCTCCAGGATCCAGGCAAGTTTCTGACACTTGATACAAAGTTATCAGCAGCGCTCACACGCTCTGCCGGTGGTGATCTTGCCACAAGGATTCTGAACNAAGCTCCAGGATCCAGGCAAGTTTCTGACACTTGATACAAAGTTATCAGCAGCGCTCACACGCTCTGCCGGTGGTGATCTTGCCACAAGGATTCTGAACCTCAAAGAAAATCAAGCCAAGAAGGGGATTCAGACTAGGGGGAGATATGTTCTACTCATGTTTGAGGATTACTTCAAAACTTCAGAAGAAGCTGGTAGTCTTTACAGGGTGGAAGATCTCTTAGGCGTGACTCAGGTTGGCGACACAGTCATGGATCTTAGACGGTTCATCAACAAATGGGAAGCAACCCTCGCGGGTATGCCCACTCAGCCAGATGAAGCCGTTCTCCGGGACATTTTGCTCCGACAGATTCGACAAAGTCAACCTTTAAAGTACGACATAGAGCTCTTTGACCGAGCAAGAGAGGGTACTCATGAAAAGTCGTATGAATTCCTCCATCAGTCAATGCGGAACCTGGTAGATCGAGAAAGGCTTAGGGAAAACCGAAACCGGATCGCTGAGAAGAACAAAGCCGGAGGTCCTAAGGACACGAAGGCAGCTCCAGGCTTTGCTCAAACGCCCACCTCGTCCCTGGATCATGTCCATAAGGATGTCCAGCCGCTGCTTGTATTCTTCTTCCTGACCCACCTCGAAAAGAGTCCTTCAGCAGGGCCAGTTGTTCCTCTTCAGGCTTTCCGTGCACCTGGAACTCAAAGAGAGCGCGTGCAGCACGCCGCTCCACATCCTTGTCGTTCACCGCTTCTCCTTCTAGATCCAAGGCCTCTGCGAGCCTGTACAGTCTCTTCGCGTACTTCTGCGGGCTCTCCTTGGCCGGATCATAAGGTTCAGCAAACACTTTCCTGACCATTTCCAGAGAAGGATCTCTAAACACTGACTCGTTCCCGACAGTGAATGAGGCTCTCGACGGTGCAGATGGTGCCACTCGTCGGTCCTCCGCACCTGTCTCAGGAGCCGGGCCGGCCTCTCTGCGACCTAGATCCTCCACACTTTGGAGTTCTTCGCTGGCTTCGTCTTCTTCCTCTTCCTCCTCGTCTTNACCTGTCTCAGGAGCCGGGCCGGCCTCTCTGCGACCTAGATCCTCCACACTTTGGAGTTCTTCGCTGGCTTCGTCTTCTTCCTCTTCCTCCTCGTCTTCCTCTTCGTCGTCCTCCTCCGCGGAATGACCTCCACGGGAGGCGAGTTGATCTTTCCAATCTCGACCATAGACCGCTTCCATGACGTTTCTCCACAAGTGAGCGTTTTGAGCCGTGGTGGTCGGCTCTTCGTCTCCATGCCTGATCTTACTTGGCCGCAGCCCATCATTGGCGCGCCACGAATTCCAATCGTGGTAGCCCAGCAATCCTGGACGTGGAACGTCNTTCGTCTCCATGCCTGATCTTACTTGGCCGCAGCCCATCATTGGCGCGCCACGAATTCCAATCGTGGTAGCCCAGCAATCCTGGACGTGGAACGTCCCCATCTTCGTCTTCGATTGCTTGCACCAAGGATTTTGTCGATCCTCTTACTTCTCGTGCCATTTGGCGGCGAGCTCTCGGCCTCGACCGCTTTGCTCAGTGAGCCACCCAGCCTCACCCGGCCTGTCCGGGGAGCTGTGGCCTCATCGAGTTTTTCTCCCTTTCTTGGAGCTATTTCCCAGAACAGCCCCCAACTGTGAATCCCCAAAAGCCTTCCAACGAACCCAACAGCTCGCAAGCACTTTTGTTCACGTCGGTCGAGGCGTCAGCTACAGCTTGAGCCAAAAACGTCAGAGCGGTCACCCTGAGCGTGGCTCTGCCTAGCCAGCCTACTTACATTTACTAGGGGTCCTAGGCACTTTACAGTTATAGGCTGCGCATGCTTCGCAACTATTTCCACTAGCAGTAGCAGTAGCAGTAGCAGTAGCAGTAGCAGTAGCAGTAGCAGTAGTAGTAGTAGTAGTAGTAGTAGTAGTAGTAGTAGGAGTAGGAGTAGGAGTAGGAGTAGGAGTAGGAGTAGGAGCAGTAGTAGTAATAGTACTAGTAGTAACAGGAGTAGTAGAAGTAGTAGTAGTAGTAGTAGTCCTACCAGTACTACTAGTACTATTAGTAGTACTAGTACTATTGTATTAGTAGTACTACTAGTACTAGTGGTAGTACTAGCACTGCCGCGGCTAATACTATTACCACTACTATTACTATTATTATTGCTATTACTACTACTACTATTACTCCTCCTACTACTACTACTAGTATTACTAGTATTTCTAGTACTACTAGTATTACTAGTACTACTAGTACCGTTACTACTACTAGTAGTAGTCCTACTAGTCCTACAAGTACTACTAGTAGTACTAGTACTACTAGTAACACTAGTACCACTAGAACCACTAGTACTACTAGTACTACTAGTACTAGTGGTACTACTAGCAGTACTGCGGCTATTACTGCTACCACTACTATTATTACTACTACTACTGCTACTACTACTACTACTACGACTATTACTACTACTAGGAGTAGTGCTACCAGTCCTACTAGTGCTACTAGTACTACTAGTACTATTAGTACCATCAGAACCACTAGTACAACTAGTATTTCCATTGCTGCTACTATTACTATTATACTACTACCACTAGTTTCACTAGTCTGATTGGTCCTACTAGTCCCACTAGTCCTACTAGTCCTACTAGTCCTACTAGTCCTACTAGTCCTACTAGTCCTAGTAGTACTACTAGGACTACAAGTACTACCAGTACTACTAGTACTACTAGTGCTATAGTGCTATAGTACTAGTAGTACTAGTACTACTAGTACTACTAGTATTACTAGTACTATCATTACTATTACTACTACTACCACTACTACTACTACCACCACTACTATTTCTGCTACTACTGCTACTATTGTTCCTGCTACTATTACTACTACTACTACTACTACTACTACTTCTTCTTCTACTGCTGCTACTACTACTATTGCTATTGCTTTTACTACTTCTACTACTACTACTACTACTACTACTACTATTACTACTACTACTACTAGTAGTCTTACTAGTACTACTAGTACCACTAGTACTACTAGTACTACTAGTACTACTAGTACTACTAGTACTACTACTATTACTACTAGTACTACTAGTACTACTAGTACTACTAGTATGACTAGTACTACTAGTACTACTAGTACTACTACTAGTACTACTACTAGTACTACTACCACGACTACTACTACTACTACTACTACCACTACTACTACTTGTACTAGCAGTAGTCTTGCTAGTCCTACTAGTCCTAGTAGTACTACTAGTACCACTAGAACCACTAGTACTACTAGTATTTCCATTGCTGCTACTACTATTATTATACCAGTAGTACCGCACAAGGCGGTGGCGGAAGTTTCAGGAATAGCAAACTATAGGAGAGGTGAGTTGATGGGATGCAAGAACGGCAGAGCGAACNCGTCGGCCTATCTATCTGTCTATCTATCTGCCTGCCTAACTAACTGACTAACTGACTAACTGACTAACTGCCTGCCGAACTAACTGACTAACTGACTAATTGACTGACTGACTGACTGACTAACTAACAAACAAACAAACAAAAAAACTAACAAACTGACTCACTGACTAACTGACTAACTGACTAACTGACTCACCGACTAACTGACTAACTGACTAACTGACTAACTGACTGACTGACTAACTGACTAACTAACTAACTAACTAACTAACGAACGAACTAACTAACTAACTGACGAACTGACTAACTGAGTAACTGACTAGCTAACTAACTAACTAGCTGACTAACAAACT
>BGPT01001164.1:83504-132404 GCA_003297045.1 Symbiodinium sp. clade C Y103 | reverse complement strand
TGTGCATCATGTGCATTTACCACTCACATGCATGTTCTAACATGCAACCCTGCAATTCGGTACCAAGCCGCTGAAGTGCATCATGCGTGTCATACGCATCATGTGTATGTACATCATGCACGTCACTCACATGCATGCTATGTGTGACAGCTTTTGCAATGGAACCCTGCGAATTTGTACACAAGTCGCTGAGGTGNATCATGTGTATGTACATCATGCACGTCACTCACATGCATGCTATGTGTGACAGCTTTTGCAATGGAACCCTGCGAATTTGTACACAAGTCGCTGAGGTGTATCATATACATCATGTGCATCATGTGCATGTACCATATGTATCACTCACATTCTAAGTGTGGGCTTTTGCAGTGGCACCCTGCAAGTTAATACAAAAGCAGCTAAAGTCCATCATATGCGTCATGTGCATCATGTTCTAAGTGGATGCTAGTGCAATGAAACCATGCAGTTCAGTACATAAGCCGCTGAAGTGCATCAAACACGACATGCGCATCATGTGTATGTGCATCATGCGTATCACTCACACGCATGTTATGTGTGTTAGCTTTTGCAATGGAACCCTGCGATTTTGTACGCAAGTCCCTGAGGTGCATCATATGTGTCATGTGCATCATGTGCATCCTGTGCATCATGTGCATTTACCACTCACATGCATGTTCTAACATGCAACCCTGCAATTCGGTACCAAGCCGCTGAAGTGCATCATGCGNGTGCATCCTGTGCATCATGTGCATTTACCACTCACATGCATGTTCTAACATGCAACCCTGCAATTCGGTACCAAGCCGCTGAAGTGCATCATGCGTGTCGTACGCATCATGTGTATGTACATCATGCACGTCACTCACATGCATGCTATGTGTGACAGCTTTTGCAATGGAACCCTGCGATTTTGTACACAAGTCGCTGAGGTGCATCATATGCATCATGTGCATCATGTGCATGTACCATGCGTACCACTCACATGCATGTTATAAGTGTGAGCGTTTGCAATGGAACCCTGCAAGTTTGTAAGAAAGCCGCTGATGTACATCATATGCGTCATGTGCATCATGTGTATGTACATCATGCGCATCACTCACATGCATGTTCTAACGTGCAACCCTGCAATCTGGTAGCCACTGAAGTGCATCATACGCGACATGCGCATCATGTGTATGTACATCATACGTATCACTCACATGCATGTTATGTGTGTTAGCTTTTGCAATGGAACCCTGCAAGTTTGTACACAAGTTGCTGAGGTGCATGATATGTGTCATGTGCATCATGCGCATGTACCATGCGTATCACTCACATGATCTGACATGCATGTTCTAAGTGTGTCAGCTTTTGCAATGGAACCCTGCACGTTAGTAAGAAAGCCGCTGAAGTGCATCATGCGGGTTATGCGCATCATGTGCATGTACATCATGCGTATCACTCACATGCATGCTATGCGTGACAGCTTTTGCAACGGAACCCTGCGATTTTGTACACAAGTCGCTGAGGTGCATCATATGCGTCATGCGCATCATGTGCATGTACCTTACGTATCACTCACATGCATGTTCTCAGTGTGAGCTTTTGCAATGGAACCCTGCAAGTTAGTACAAAAGCTGCTGAAGTGCATCATGTGCGTCAAAGAGGCATTGTGCGCATGTACAATACGTATCAATCACATGCATGTTCTAAGTGTGTCATTTTGAAGCATCGTTTGCTTTCTTTATTCTGAGTCTTGCTTTCTCTATTTTGAATATCTGTTTTCTTCGTTGTTTGTATGTGTTTTCTTCCTTTTGAGGCGTCTTCGTGTTCCTCACTTTGTGTCTCCGTTTTCTTCATGTCCAGTACTTGTTTTCTGCATTTTTATTACGGCAAGACTACAGGAAGAGTATGGGAGATGAACGAATACTAAAATGAATACAAGGAATACAAACAATGAAGAACAAATACTACAAGCGAAGAAAACACATATTCAAAATGAAGAAAGCACATACTCAAAATCAGGAAAACAAACACTGAAAATCAAGAACAGATACTACATATGGAGAACAGGAGCACCAGCAACCAAGCGACGAAAACCAAAAATGAACAAGGCGAGTACTGAAAATGAAAAAGACCAATACTGGAAAGGACACACATGGCTTGAACAGAAAGCATGGCGGGTAAAGAAATGATCGCAGGGGGTTAAAAAAAGATGGTGGTGGTTTTAAAAAAATGGTGGGTGGGTTAAAAAAGATGGCAAGGGGTTAAAAAAAGCTGGTGGGGGTCAAAAAAAGAGGATAGCAGAAAACAGAAAAAATAGGATGGGGGGTCAAAAACAAATGGAAGGGGGTCAAATAAAGGGGTGGTCAAGGAAATAGGTTCAGGGGGTCAAAAAAATAGGGGGGTCGAAAAAATAGGGACTGTGGTTTAAAAAATAGTGGGCCCTGAAGAAATTGACGTGATGAAATGCACAGAGATGCGAGACAATACGAGTCATTCAGAGAGATAGAGAGAGAACTGATAGAGAGTTTCACACAGCGGAGGAACTGACTGGAGATTCCTGTTAAATTGATACTGCTAACGCACGTAAAACTCCGGTAGCTGACGCTGCTTTTCGTGACCTTCCCACTGATGCTTTGCAGCTTCGTGGCATTGACTTCGACTTGCAAGGCTTCATTGTTGATTCTTTGCCTGAGCTGAAAACCAAGAAAACCAAGAAAACGAAAACCATGTCAGAATCCAGTCAACGCTTCAGAATCCAGTCCTGCTATGAAAGCTCCTCAGGTGATGATTGAGCCCAGCGCTCCTCCGCCTGACCCTCGAGGAAATTGATGCGAGCAATGATGTCCTCGCCCTCCGCCATGTCGTACACTTCCGGCACGCGAACCTTGCCGTGGCAGCAGTGTATCATGGAAGGCAGGGGTGGTCAAAACTCTCCATAAACGGTAAATCAAGTTTTGCAAAAAAAACAATGTTGCAGAAAGCCTTGTGTAAAGAATGATGTTGATGCAAACATTGGCTGTGCGGGGCGGCCGTGACACTGTCAGCAAGATATCAAACAGAGGGTCATGGGCAATTACTGTAGCGCGCATGTTCACACTGCTGAAACCAACCATGTCCGTCAGTGGCCTTATCAGCATAATATGACTTCATGCATTCAGCTCACCAAATTAACCCATAAGTGGGTCAGGCCATTGCGTAGTTGGCAAAGGCGGACCCTTCGAAATGGACACCCAAATTGATTGAAAACATCACCCAAATCCTTTCAAGTCAACCAACAGCCTTGTTGTGTAGAAACATTTACATATATATATATATATCAGAAGCCCTTGATGCAAATCAACATCGGAGCGAAAGTCCTGCCAACTGGGGCCAACAACAGCAACCCGCGAGAGCGAATGTATCATGAATACGCAATGATGTAGAAATGGGTTCTTCGTTGACAGGGTATGATGTCATGTGATATCGTGTGATGTGACGTGGTGTGGCATGGGTCAATATGGGATGATGTGATGATGTGACGTGATTTCATATCATACGTGTACATACTGATGTATGTACATATCTACACATACGCGAACCATCTTGTCGCATCATCTACTTATGTGGCGTAGTTGATATACACTAGATGTGCAACTGCATAATATGTATCATATTTGTGTCTGTACACATGTGTATGATATATCATTCATATACGCGCGTACATATAATTAGGTAGACATGACATTTATGTACGAATATGCACATATCGTCTACGTATACAATTGACCACCAAGGCTCCGAGGTTGCATGGGTGATGGGTTCTGTAGCCGGTTTTGCAGCTGGTTCTGTTGCTGTTTTATCGTGTTTTTGTTATGGTAATGTTACATTCATGGTTCATTGATGTTCAATGATGATGTGATGATGTTGTCACGGTGATGCCATAGCCAGCTCTTGTCGAGGCACAGGCGCCGCGGGCCCAGCACTTTGGGCGGCTCGAGCGCTTCGAAGGTCCTGGGAGATCTTTCGCACCAAGTTTCGACATCTGAATCAAATTTGGAGTCCAAACATGACCAAAGCCAAGAGTGCACCCATCAAATTGACTCATAAAGTTTTGATGGATATACATATAGGCCCTAGGCTGATATACAGTAGACTGTGGGCTATCGAGCTATACCAAGCATTACCAAACCACTGCCAAAACTGAGGTCATACCACATCGAATATCAACGTGGAAGAATATACTCAAAAAATAACTCTCAAGAAAGGCTTAAACAGATTGAAACCAGGAAAATGACATGAACGTGTTGGCATGTTGGATCACCCTTCCGTTTCTTGGGCGCCTACAATCGTTAAAAAATAAAGTACCAAATAAATCCAAATAAGACCAAATATGAAATGTGCATGAGCCAGATGACCACTCAAAATCTTGGGATCAAAAACAGCGGCGCTCAAAGACATGGAAAAGGTACCAGTGAAACATAGTTGATCGGTCCTATATTGATTTGTGGCCAGGGACAAAGCACGACTGCCCCTACTGCCCATCGGAAAGCTGCAGCTTCTATCAGACTAGTATATTCCGGGATCACAATTTAGCCAAGTGTTGATGAATTTGATAGTTCGGGTTTGACCTAGATTAATTAGAACCTAAAAGAACCGATTGTTAAATGGACCATTGGCAGATCTTTTTGGTCAAATCTAACCCCACACTTCGTACTCACCGAGATCCATATCTTCCCTTGAACCGAACTCTGATAAACTTGTGCTCACAGCATGCCATGCGCCGATCCATGGCCTCCAGGGTTTTTGTGGATCGGTCGCTCGCCTGACACGGAGGCTCCGGTGGCTGTGTTTCACTTATTTAGTCATAAGATGTCATAAGTCATCATAAGTCATAACTGTTAAGTCCTATGCGTTGAATATATTGAATCCTTGATGAATCCTTGTATCTCAAATCTAGTTTCACATGTTTCATCGGTGGGGAAAAAAATTGCAAAATGTTCAGTTGATTAGTTGAGAGATTCTCTTTGTTAAAATAAAGTTGTACAAGACCAGAACTCCGACAAACCATATCTTATTCTGTGATGTTGTGGAATTGTGAAACCTTTATAAACTTTGTTATTGAAAACCAATTTATACAAGCATGTCAAACAAACGCTAGGAAAAACTGAACTATGAAAAATGTGCACGATCATGTGGTCTACTTTGGGAGTAAGTTCTAGGACGATTTGCCGGCAAGTGATTTAACAGTTGCTGCTGCGTCGGGCGTTGCAGCCGACTTGCGACACGTGTATACACGTGCCACACATGTGTAGATCTGCCATCTTTGTGTCAAAACGACTATGTGCATAAGGCGAAGGCTTGAAACATAACGGTGAGAAGTTGAAGGCTACGAGTTGCGCAATGCAAATCTCAAGAAATGGAAGTAGGTCATCTCTGTGATGCAAAGTTCACGTGAACCAACGTATGTCTTTAAACATGTATTACACAGCAGCGGCATCTTTGCAACGAACATGTACTAACTATAAATATATATATATATTATATTTACAAACTTATGCTGTTGTAACAAGGTTATTGCACGCACCTCAAAATGGTTTAAAAAGTTAGAGAGTACTCAATATATCCAAAGCGAGCTATAAAATCGATCTACAACTATTCTCAAGCGCTTGGATTTTTCATATCGAAGGGATTCGAAGGGAAACTTCAGAAGGAATCAGCAACTAAATGGTTCGAGTAGTCTTTCGCCCCTACCCACGATGACGAACGTTTTGCACGTCAGTACCGCTACGAGCCTCCATCAGAGTTTCCCCTGACTTTGCCCTTCGCAAGCATAGTTCAACATCTTTCGGGTCGTAACACACATGCTGAAACTCAAACTCCTCCCAATTGATCGGTCGGTTGCCTTCCCAAGGGTTCAAAATGGTTTGAATGTTGCCCGCAAAACGGCTTCAAACGTTTGAAGGTTGTTGAATGGGTTTCATCACATTGTGTACTTCCACTTCCAGGTCCTGAAGTAAGAAATTGAACAGGTGAAAAGAACAAGTTGCATTACAACAATCACAGGCTACAAGCGCAAAAGGTCAAAGATAAGCCGGTGCAAATGACAACTCGTGAAATTTGACAAGATAAATCCGGCAAAAATACAGTAAGAAGTTTGAATCTTATCGAATATATAGACAAAGGTGTTAGTGCACAATAAGTGAAAAGTGAACTTCTGACGCAGAATGCATCAACACATGGCTCCGTTCGCTCGCGTCTTTTAGGTGTTTTTGCAGGACTGGATGTCCATGCGAGAAGTATAGTCCGGGGCCGTTTTACACTGTACCAAGGTTTTTGGCAAGTTGCCCCACAACCGGACACGTTCCCGAAAACCCGAAACGCTGCCGAAAACCCCTTAACACTCACCCAATTGGCACAGGAAATCTTTTGCATGAGTTGGAATGGCAGGGGTTGTGAAAGCATTTATAAAGTCCCCGCATGAGAAATTTGATGATGATAAAAAATGCAAGATATGACTTGTTGTGATTTGTTCATTGCAGATAGAAGTTGAATCATGGCGAACAGCAAATGACGGTCTTAATGATTTGGCGTGAATCTACTTGCATGAGCCCTTCAAACGATCAGGACTACTGCCGACATGATGCAAATACTTTTCTGGTCATAGTGCAAAAACCTAGGGTCAAGTTCGTCCTGTTTGGGTTCACCATCACGAGAAACAGGCTGTGCTTGATGGGGTCTTGCAAAGCACCGAGCAAAAAGAGAGAACAACACAAAGAGACGGTTTTTCACCGACCAGCACCTACCTCCAACCAAAAAATAGACCACCGCCTCACTTATTGAGGTGTTGGTCTGTCAAAAGCAAAGTGTCAATGATCAATACTTCACTGATGAGAAATACTTCAATGAGAAATGATGACTGCGAATGGCTGCAACTACTCAACAATGTACGCACGTGATCTTTCTTTCCTGCTGTAATCTGGTCGGTGTTCCGAACATGACGGTGTTGGTCGGAAATGCAGATACGACGGTGGCTATCAATGATGCATGACCATTCTGGCACTATGGTTTGCACAAAGCTGTAAATGGTTTTGTCCTGGTCACATCTTGCGACATGGCTCGATCGGGCCTAAGATCCATGTGAATTTCGATCCACGGGAATGCATTACGTTGAAAAACTTCAGCCTCTACGTGTTATTTGTTCTGAGGTTTGCTACCGAGAACTTTTACCTGGATCTTTTCTGCACGCCCAGTTTCGTTCACTATGACATGGTTTGAAGGAAAAGCGAGGACAAAAGACTGGCACAGCCTGACAACAGTGTCCTCGATACAACTGCTCACGAATGAGCAGGCGACTGTTGACACTTGAACAAAACACGACTCATTACACAGGGCTTTATCAAAATGTAAACCTTTACATAAGATAACGCATTGAGCCCCAGCGCCTCATTGGACGCTGCTGACCTCATCACCAGGCGAAAACCAAACACGACGCTGGCAAAGCAGGACGGCAGCTTGGCTCCAGGCTGCAACCGCCAGCCACCGCCAGGCTGCAACCGCCAACTTCCCTCTGGCTCGGTGTTGTAAGGCACCTGGCGCAGCTTGCCTTTGAGCACCTCTGGACACGGATCGACGCTTTCCAAGTACCCCAAAACCAGCAAGGCTCACAATGGCGGAAGGCGAAGTGCCGCAAATTCCTGCAGCTGGCCAGTCTGTTTGGCGCCAGCGTGCAGTGAGGAGGGACGGATGTATTTCAGGTGATTTCATGATGATTGCGGGTGTCCTGTCAAACTAAGAATCAGAAGCACTGTGGTGATTTGACATGTAATGACATGTGATGATTGTAAATACATTGTGTCTGTGACCCAGATGCCATCCGATGCTATCAGATGCTATGACAAAGCAATTCCTCAACTGAAAAACTCCGTGCCAGGCGTGGCCGTATCCAGCCTTCGGGGTCCATCTTTAGGATCCACGGCTTGGCACCTGTGTCACAGCTGCAAACGGACCATGACTAGTTTCTGTGACAAAAAAATCAATGACTAGCCAGAAACGCCATGTGGAGTAGGCGGCGTTCCAGGTGCGAAATCTGGATATTCCTCGGGACGGAGTCACTTGTAAATCAGACAAACAATTCCATACTCAATACCACACCGCATCTTGTACACACGCACATTCCACACCACGTTTTTGCAACACAAATAAATTCCTCGAAAGCACATAGACAAAAATAATCCATACAGTCAGCAAACCACTTCATGTCACATCTAAAACGTAGGTAGTGACACTTTAAGCATGGTCACGGATCTCATGAGGAATCCATCACTGTCTCACTCTGCAGTGGCGCACTGCAAGAACGTCTAAATATAGAACTGACTTCCCAGCCAATTCTACACAATAAACATCCAATAAGAGTTTGTGTTTGCATATCATGTATGTAGGCTTCCAAGTAGGCTCACATATGGCGATGTTGTTCTTGGGGGGGCATCTTGTCCATCGTAAGGGAAAGGGAGGTACGGCGAAAATCCAGACCCTCTAAGAGCTGGACTGGTGCGGGGAGAACCTGTCACTTTATGCTCAAGTTCACCACCGAAGGATCAGAATGGGATCCAGAAGTTTGGACTTTCTCGGAAAGCAATGACATTTCTGCTTCATTGACATTTCAACGAAGCATACTCATGCTGACGCTAACGACTTTGTACACTGGGAAGAAGAAACTTAAGCATAAACATGTAATTACTAGTAACTCGTTAAAACTCTGCATCAGTTGATGCGGCAGGCAATCCCCATGGTATCCCTAAGTCAATGTAGCGATCAACCTCGACTTGGCACCTCTGTGGTCACCGGGTCATTAAACTGCACTCCATTGCCGTCATCACACGCGACAATCTCCTTCTGAAACACGAGCTGCACAACTCTGATCCGCTGGTCCAAGGCTGTTTTCTGATGTCTGCCATATCTGTTTTCAGATGAACCGTCAATTGAGATGTTAGAAGCTAAATGCACTTCGCGAGGTCAAAACCAGCAATGGCCAACAGCTTTAGCATCCATCTGGAATCTCTCATCCATCTCCCATCCATCTCCTTCGCAAAAGGCGTTGGAGTTCTATCCCTCAAGGGCCGCTGCGCACCGGTGACTGGAATCGCCTGTCGCTTTCAGAAGCACGCCAATTAGATTCATCATGACGTGACATTCCACTATTACATTTACATTTACATTTTATCATACCAAACGGAAATCCAAGAAACAAGACTGGACAGAAATTGATTCTTCCTAGGCCCACCATGCCCCACCCCTACATCTGCCGCATTGGAAATACGGAGGTGGGTCTGGCAGAATGTCACCGCAACTTTAGCAGATTAGCAACTTTTGCGACTTCAAAGTGGACCTCAGTCACTAGATGTGACCATCACTTTGTAAAATTCACGAAACCTATTCCAACGTTCATGGAAATTTGCTGGAACACGCAAAAATCATCAACAATCTTCAAAAAGGAGAGAGGTCCCTCTCGATTTCCTGCGAAGAAGTCAGTTTTGACCCTTTAGATATTGAACAACTAAAATACGCCACACTCAACCACAAAAACACCTATCTCCCCATATCTCCCCTAAACAGCATGGGAAATTGAGAATAACATAGAATCACATATATCATCATATATCAACATGAACATAATTGAACACATCACATTTCACACATCGATTATTTTCAACCATTTTTCACTTTTCAAATTGAAAATTTGGTTCACCTTGGCCTCCCTCAGTTCTTCAGCTCGCCTTTGGTCGTGGTCCCGGAGAGATGCATGGGAAGCTCGGTTGAGAGGGCTGCTCCTGTTGTGCCTAGGCTTGAGCTGAGCTCAGCTGCTCGGTAGCACGGCATGGGAAGCCATAGTATCATGAGTTATCATGTATAAATAATATGTATACTACATGTGTGAGATGACTGATACTACTTTGTCGCTTTTCAGAATCGGTTGTATGTTGGATTGCTGGATGGTTGATCTATCACAAGGCATGTTGTTATGACGATGAAATAGTTGCGGATTTCTATTTTCGGATCAAACGTGTTGATTGATCTATGGCATTTTGGTGTTTATCTTTGGCAACGCACTGCTACTTGAGTTTCTCCAACTGAAAAGTTGTGTAGTTTCCTTAAACTTAGCCGGCAGCAACAAAAACGGATGGCATTCGAGTCAATCGAGTGGGTTCTGCAGCAGCTTCTATTGCAGGTACTAGAAGAGCTGTACGACTAGATAGATATATAAATATACAGTACACATGTGTTCACATTAATACATAATGTCTACAACTGTCATGGAGCTTTTGGCAATTTATCATCCTACGACATGACCTTAGTCTGACCAGTGTCTTTACAGTTCCCTGCGCAACCAAGCCTAAACCATGGCTTTCAACACAAAATCTACATCAACCATGGACCTGACTGAGTGACTATGATAGTTCTTGATGCTGTTGTCACAACATGACCCCACCAAGTTGAAGGAAGCCATAGGTTGTAGCCTTTGCTCATAGTTCATCCACAAGTCAATGCACCCATGGCGTACTATCATGCTCATTGAGACTGGCTACACCAGCAGTGAGGCTTCTTGTGCATGATGGGGGCTGCTAGAAAATCATGTTTTTCAAAATAATCTGATAATCTGAACCCTTTTGGTGAATACTCTGGTCAACTTCCAAGCCCGGAGGTCGTCATTTTGTCTGGTGACCTCTCACATGTAAATCATCCATTTCGAGGGTGATACCCATCAACGATACTGCATCATTATCATGACGTTGCTGAGATTCATGGGTATATTATAACACATCATGTTTACTAGATCACTGTGTGCATGTCACACGCACTGTGTGCATGTCACATGTTCTTGGTGTAAATGATAGTTCTGATCTTTGGCAATCATACCGGCATGGGTCAAGACCCGCCGGCATCCACGTCCCTAAATGGAAAGAACATGTCCTCTCTTTCTCTTTCTACCAAGATCACAATTTGTGGAATTAGAGGGTGGTTGAAGGTACGAAGAGTGGCTCGTGCCTAGAACAGGATGATCAATGAGATCCGATATTTCACAACAGTCAATGGCATCCAAATGACTTACCGAATCAAAATCGAATCAAGTCGAGCCACTGATCGCATGGTCGGTGTGCCAGGGGCAAACTGTGGGGGGTCCTGGCTGTGGCTGTGGCTATGGTGCGGAAGGACGATCTAAAATGTCTAGCTGAAATCACTCTAATTTGGCTCCACTGGCATGTTGGCATCTCTAAGCAGCGCCGCAAAATTTGCAGGTGCACATTGGATGAATATCTGTCATGATCAAACAAAATGGTCTCAAATGATTTGCGTATTCTGCGTGGGCCTCAGACCAAGACGATGCTGCCGCACACTCCACTGGTCGCCTAAGATTGTTTATGATGGCCTCGCTATCCTCGCTGGAATCCTTATTGAATGAGTTCGTAACGATTCCATGCAACCAGGTCCATTGCAACTCTCCTGAAACTTAAGCTGAACCAACCAGACCCAATCTTGGCCATTGGATGCCCTTGGAAGTGGCCGCAGCGTCCTTTGGATCCTTCTTCCGATGTGGCGACAACTTACCCCTCGGCTGTGCTGGGCTGTGTCTCATGACAAGCTTTGTCAATGTTGTTCCCAAGTTACAACACCATTGACAAATTCCCTCTGTGTTTGTCCCCTGTGAAAGGGCTACTGGCTACCTGAGTTCGGTAAATTTTGACAGACCTCTATCCATGTCATCAACAATCACGCTGAGGCCGCAAACCCATTGGCATCTCCAGAGTCCAAAGAATGCGTTGGAGAAATTCGTTCTCGGGGCGATATCCTGCATGGCCAAGGCGACTGTTTTTTTCGTCCACGTCCTTCTGACAGCAACCGAATCCTCCGCTTCATCCTGATCCTCATCTTCTGATTGTAATCCTATGTAATCCTCATTCTCGTCATTACAATCACCATCATCTCTTGTCGTTCTTCACCTTCCTCGTCTTCTAATCCTCTTGTGGTTCTTGTTGTCATTCTAAGGAGCCAAGCAGCTAAGCAGCCAAGCAACAACTCCCCCAACTGTCGTCCTCTCAGAATCCTTCTGCTTTGACCGCAACTGCGTGACACTTTCCATTTCCCCCACTTTCCTAGAAAGGTGACTTGATGAAGAACAAAGTGATCCGATCGTGGCGAATGCTGCGAAGCCTGACACCAACATCTGGCCGCGCTTACTACAGGCCGGAAAAATATAAGACACCACCAGTTAGGCTAAAATCAAACTGGAATCAAAACTCCGAATCATTCATCAAAACCGTCATAGAATGTCTTGAAATCATCTTCTGGCACATCATCTTCTTATATCACATCGTCTGTCACATGTTGAACAAGGGGCTCCGGATGTTTGCACCTAGAAAGGGATTTTTTGCGCCAGTGGTATTTTATTAGGCCTGAAGGTATTTTTTGCAGTCACGGTCTTTATTGCACCAGGACCTCCTAGGGGTATTAATTGCACCCATGCACTTGGTATTTTTTGCACCCGGAAAAGTAGTTTTGGTGACAACATTGGGATTTATTTTTCCCATGGGTTTTTTTTGGGCACCTGGAATGGATTTTGCTGTGCCTGGATGTCCGAAAAGGGTAAAGAGCAACAGCATGATAAAAAGAAATGAGGAGGAACCAGTGGCCACTCTTAAACGTCCCAAACCCGTGTGGAAAGCGCCGCTAGTCTGAAGCTACAACTAGCCAGGAATGCATTACGGTAACACGTACGCCGTTACATTCTAAATGTGCTTGAAAAAGCCTACACACATCTAAGAGAACCTACAAATAAGAACTATGAAGCAGGCAATGATTGGAGCTCAATATGCGGAACGCGGTAAGAATACAATAGGAAAGCATGTGCAGAAAGCGAGTCATAATTCTTCAGTCTTCCAGCGCACAAATGGGATAAGCTTCCAAAATAAGATTCTTCAGATTTTGATGGCGTAGTTCTTGATGAAATGCTTACGACAGGTAAGTCCAGTTCTTTTGAGTAAACGCAGGATGTTGACAATCCTAGTAAAATTCCATAGGATCCTGTGATGTGAAACAGCTTCCTAGCATCGAACCGTAGAAAGGTGGAAGATTGTATGGATGAAATCTACAGTGACGGGCGGGAAAATGAGATGCCCCTAAAACAATGGATAGGAAAGCAATTTGGATGCGAAGATGACATGAAAAATTGTGAAAAAAACGTTGCATATAAGATGTAAAATGTCAAGCTGTATCAAGCGAAATCAGGAACATAAAAGGTGAGTACATCCACCGAAGGAGGCATGATGTGTGACCTGACAAAAAAAATACGGCGGTCTGAAATTAAGGTCAAACGACATTCAATTCGCTGTTGTGCTTCCTTTAACCACCACAGATTTCATAGAGTAACACACCTCTAAGCTGAATCAAAAGTTTGGACAGAACAATGTAGAACAATGTAGAACAATACAACCACATGGCCATCACTGGCATTCCACCTGCGTTTCGCCTCATTATCCTCATTTCTGGATGTTCATGATGTTTTCCTATTCTTTCCATGTTTCTTCCCATATTTTGATATATTTTGTCTTGCTGCAGGCGGACATGCTTTGACACTTTGCATCCGTCACCTCGCCGTCATGGAACTGGACAGCCCTGTCTTCTAGGAACTCCTCCTGGTGCAAAACGAGAAGATCAACAGACTCCGACTGATGATGAAACCAAACTTGGAACACACATGAATTGCCTAGGGCATCAGCAGGACATCCACATGCTAAACCAAACCCGACTCAAGTGCCAAGTCCAGGAGTCTCCACTGAAGAAAGACTCGATCCCGACTAAGTTGTCTCGTCTTGTCCCAGGTCCGTTCCTTGAAAAAAGGTATAGGAAGATCATCTGGTGACGGTGGACTTTCGTCAGCAACTGGCACTGCCTGGATGTGGCAGCTGGACCATGGGACCATATATGGGACCCGTGAGCACGATCAAGTTACACCAAAAGATCTCCCTGATGAGAAACTCGCCACGAGTCGAACGGATGCCAAATCTTTAACGAGAATCATTTTGAATGCATCAAATCCCTCAAAACTTGATGAAGGTTGAGGTTGGGAAGTTCAAGACACATGATCTTAAATTCTTAAAGCCATCTTTGGCCTTCGTTTCAACCACAAGGTTGAAATCGAAAAGTTAAACCTGAGAACCATGTTACTTTAAGATGCCCACATACTTCAGAAACTCATATGGTTCACCAAGGCCTCTCCTAAAAAAAATGCTCAGTGCAAATGTGGTTTTCAAAGCCTGGCCTCACTTCTGCTCGACCCTGACAGGAACAGACGTGTGCACTGGACGAGGACGTCAAAAACAAGAAAGAAATCAACATACCGGGGCAAGTGCAGCTTTCGTGCAAGGCATACTCTAAAAATGGACATTGAAAGTTGGAACATGCAGGTTTTGTGCGATGTAAGACGTTTCTCTCTTAGCATCTTTTCTCCTTGTCATCTCTCTCAGGATATCTTTGCTCAGTGTCAGCTCTCTTCTGACATTTTTTTTTCATGGCAGCTCTCCTTTGTCATTTTGCGCTTGGTTGCGCAAATTTTTGTCACAAAGAAGCTTCTAAAAGCAGTCCATAGTACTTCTCTCCACAACTGATGGGTTGTTACATGTTCTTACTTAATGAATATCTAGTCCTTCCCTGTGCAGTCGCAGCTTAGATCTGATGATTTATGATTTCCCCCAAATGTATCCCCTTCACGCCTCGGAAATACACGTTTCCGCGCGATCCACGCATTGCGAGAAGGAAGGAGGAAGTGCTACGCGTATGGAGGATGTGCACCAAATGTCAGCACAGCGTGTCTAGGCATGATGCAAAACTGATCTTATCATCGTCTGTTGTGATATGGCATCTATCATGAAGTCCATAGGTGTTTTATGATGGCGCCGGTGCTATGACATCTGTTTTTAACCGTGAAGCCTGGTACGACACAGTTCAAAATTCTTTCAGACAAACTTCGTGATTGGAAGACAGCACTGTGTGGTTCGAGTATGTTCTCAATGAGGGTCAAAACAGTCAGGACAAAAGGGCTGTTGATTTTGGAGTCTTCCGGCAACTTGCGTAGACCAATGTAGACCACCGAGCCACAGGCCGAATGAACAGCTCAAATGTCATCTTGAATTGGAAACAGCCACAGATGGACGATCTCCTGGCCCGCATCGCTTGACATCGTGTCTCTCTCCAAGAAGGGTCGTCCATTTTTCTCAACTGGTTATTCAAAGGTAGGTAAGTCATGACCTTCAAAAAAAAGGTGGATTCCAAGGGCTGTATCCGATTTCCACTTGGAAAGGAATTTCGACTCACCCTTGGCAAACTTGGGGCCCTGGAAAAACAACAGCTGCATCAGATTTTGTGCAACGTACAGTAAGTGGACGTTTTACATACATCGATTTGGATGTCTATCATGCACATGCTAGACTACAAACAAATTGTATTGCAACACTTGTATGGAAACTAACTCTGAATGATCGGGCGATTTGAGGCCTGCCTGGTTTCATGATGTTTCAGTATCTCACCAATTAATATGACAAGAACATTCAGTAACCCAATATAATATCATGACTGGCTTCATATTGATCCCATTGAAAATGACCATTTCCCGTCGCAAGGCGTTGAGCATCTTTCTCAGCTCGGCAGAAAACTCATCGTACTTCTCTTGCCGCAAGATCGCCTGGGTCATTCGCTGTCTCATGCGGTGAAGCGACCGTGGGAACTATGGTTTCTTGGTGGTTTTTGGGACGGGTTTGCAATGCTTGATGGGGGGGATGGTTTTTAGCCACCTTCCATGGCGTTGAGCCACAAAACTATGGATCGACTTTGGCTGATGTTTCACAACATTCCATGACTCCATTTTAGTCTCTCAACGGGAAAAGCGTACGTAGTGCCAGAGATTGGATAGACATAATATCCATGAGCTGCTTGTACGATACTAATGCATGAGCTGCCAACGTAAGACAAGCGAATCCCAGCGCAAGGTCCGCAAACGGCGGTATCGGCGTGGAAGGAAAAATGACTTGTTGGATGGTGGGGTACGGCATTGTTCTTCCTTACGGGTGAATATCAAAACTGTCGTGATTCCATCAAGCACCAAAGGATATTGAATCCCTCGTTGAAAGGACACTCACCCAACCATCCATGGAACCACCAACCAACCAACCTACCTACCAGCCAACCTACCAACCAAGTCATGTGGTTAGCCCTTTTAGTGCCGACACCTGGTCATAGTTCATCTAAGGAAGGCCATGAAAGTCCATAGCGCGGGTCAAAACCTTCTGATGCTGTTGTCGAATTTGGCCACTGCTTAAATTACACTCAGCACGGCATATTTCTAGTGCTTTTATGCGATGAACCTGCTCCTTTCAGAAGGCCTTACAGCAAATCTCTTTCAGAAGGGCTCAGAAATATGGTGAGAAAAAGGTTTAACTGCAGATCTGCACATGACATATGGTACACTATTTTTACTGGGATTTTTTTCCCCTTCCCCGGGGATTTGATTTCTCCGCTCAGTTCTCGCACGTTGGTGTGGCCAGGAAGCAAGCAAGGGAGCCAGCCAGCCAGCCAGCCAGCCAGCCAGCAAGCAAGCAAGCAAGGGAGCAAGCAAGGGAGCCAGCGAGCAAGCAAGCAAGCAAGCAAGGAAGCTAGCTAGCTAGCTAGCTAGCTAGCTAGCTAGCTAGCAAGCAAGCAAGCAAGGAAGCAAGCAAGCAAGCAAGCAAGCAAGCAAGCAGGCAGGCAAGCAAGCAGCAAGCAAGCAAGCAAGCAAGGGAGCCAGCGAGCAAGCAAGCAAGCAAGCAAGCAAGCAAGCAAGCAAGCAAGCAAGGGAGCCAGCGAGCAAGCAAGCAAGCAAGCAAGGGAGCCAGCCCGCCAGCCAGCCAGGAAGCAAGCAAGCACGCAAGCAAGCAAGCAAGCACGCAGGCGCGCATGCAAGCAAGCAAGGAAGAAAACAAACAAACCACCTACAAAAACGCTTGTAGTCTTCAATCGAGCCTCAATACCGTTTAATCCAACTTCAAACAAACCCCTAGGGCAGCTTTCAAAATTCAACCCCCGGATACCGAAAAACAGGTTTAAACTTCAAGGGTTTGGGTGGCTTTCAAAAAGTTCATTTCCCCATGCCGCAAAACAGTCCTTAGCTTAAATGATTCGGGGGGGCTTTTAAATTTCACCCCTCTTATGCCGCAAAACAAAGCCAACCCCACAGGATTAGGAAGCTAGCAGATGTTCTAGTCAGTTCTAGTTCCCGAACCACACGTCTGGTTTCCGAACCATATGCTTTGGGTCCCGAACCATAGGGCCCAAACCAAACGTTTGAGTTCCCAAACTAAGGCTTGTTTCCGAACCAGACGATAAAATTCTCGAACCATGGCGCTGACCTGTAACAACCGATCAGTTGTGGAAAGTCGTTTGGGCTGCAGTTAGAAGCCTTTATATATGTAAGAAAAAAGTGCGCAACCGGGCTGCCACCTGTCAGGAAGGAGAAGCGAGTCCGGACCGCCCTCGGCTTCGGACCTGCCGGTCCCGTTTTTTAAGGAATGGACCTGGCACTTTCGGTGTAGACTCTGGGACACGCGTTGTCGGGTTTGTTTTTCCATGTAGATGCCCCGCTGATGCGAGTTTCATGTCGTTTCAGTCCGAGTCGTGGTTCCCAGGCTCTGGAATTTTCATTATATATGATTCCTCGTTCGACCCTCTCGCCTCTCAGGTATGGTGGATATATTTAATCAAAAAAAGGCCAGCCCTTGAACTTTAGTTTTGCTTTGCGGCATGAAGAAGGTGAATTTTGAAAAGCTTTCCTTTTCATATTTTTTTTGCGGCAAAAGGGGGCGATGTTTTTTAAAGCCACACTAGTCATTGATGCTATGTACGGTTTTGCGGCGTAGGGTGTAGTTTTTGGAAACGCCACCCCAACCATTGAAGCTGAGTACGGTTTTGGCGAAGGGGGAACTTTTTTTGTTAAAGGCCACACTAATCATTGAAGCTGAGTACCGTTTTGCGGAAAAGGGTGGCGATCTTATTAAAAATTACTTTCTTCGAGTGATCCCCACCATTGGCAAATGTTTTGTGATGATGCTTCGTGAATATGTTTTGCGACGAAGCTTTGTGATGATCTTTTGTGATGATGTTTTGCGATGATGCGTTGCGATGTTTTGTGATGATGTTTTGTGATGATGTTTTGCGATGATGTTTTGTGATGGTGCTCTGTGGTGATCTTTTGTGATGATGTTTTGTGATGATGTTTTGTGATGATGTTTTGTGAAGATGTTTTGTGGAGATGTTTTGTGATGATGCTTCGTGATGTTGCTTCGTGATGATGTTTTGTGATGATGCGTTGTGATGATGTTTTGTGATGATGTTTTGTGGTGTTGTTTTGCGATGATGTTTTGTGATGGTGCTTTGTGGTGGTCTTTTACGATGGTGATGTGTGATGATGCTTTGTGATGCTTCGTGATGATGCTTTGTAATGATGTTTTGTGATGATGTGTTGTGGAGATGTGTTGCGATGATGTTTTTTGATGATGCTCTGTGATGATATTTTGCGATGATATCTGGTAGTTGAGGTCCAGGGGTGCCCACTGAGCTCAGATTCTGGTGGTTGAGGTCCAGGGGTGCCCACTGAGCTCGGACGCTGGCGGTTGAGGTCCAGCAGTGCCCGCTGCGATCAGAAGCTGGCGAAGAGGATTGGCGAAGAGGATTGGCGAGAAGCTTGGCGAAGAGGATTGGCGAGGAGGAGGCGGTGGAGGAGGAGAAGGAAGAGGACGAGGAGGAGGAGGAGGATGCGGAGAAGAGCTGTGATAAAATCTAACAACCCTCACATGCGAGGTGGGGAACCACACTAATCACTAATCATTGAAGCTGAGTACGGTTTTGCGGCAAAGGGGGGCGATCTTCTCTAAAAACCACATTAATCATTGAAGCCTAGTACGGTTTTGCGGCATGGGGGGTGGTCTTTTTTAGCTCCACCCTAACCATTGAATCTAAGTACAGTTTTGCCGCATGGGGGCGGTCTTTTGAAAGCCACCCTGATCATTGAAGCTTAATGGGGTTTTGCGGGACAAGAGAATTCAATTTTCAAAATACTCTTTTGCGGCATGAAAGGGAAAAAACTTGAAAGTTCCCCTGATGCTGTTTTGGGCCACAAGAAGGTACTATTTTTTGAAACCCACTCTTACCAGTAGTACCACACGAGGCGGTGGCGGAAGTTTCCACAAGACAGGAGACCTATAGGAGCAGCAGCCGCATTGCACGACTTTTGGGGGTTCGGACTCTGACCTGAGCTGCCTATCTGATCTAGCTATCTGTCTGATCTAGCTATCTATCTGATCTAGTTGTCTATCTGATCTGGCTTTTTATCTAGCTTTCTATCTGATCTAACTTTCTGCCGGATCTAACTTTCTGTTTGATCTAGCTATCTATCTCATGTAGCTATTTCTCAGGTCTAGCTATTTCTCTGATCTAGCTATTTGTCTGATCTAGCTGTCCATCTGACCTGGACCTAGCTCTCTATTCTAGCTAGCTATCTGATCTCAGCCATCTGAAAGCAGCAGTTCTGCCAGACCTCCTCAAAAATTGACAGTTGAGATCATGAAAACGAAGCAAATCTGCGAGACTTCCTCAAAAATTGACAGGTCATATCATGAAAAAAAACAAGTCTGCGAGACTTCCTCCAAAATTGGCAGTTGAGATCATGAAAACGAAGCAAATCTGCGAGACTTCCTCCAAAATTGACATTTGAGAGCATGAAGACGAAGCAAATCTGCGAGACTTCCTCCACTTTTCACATGTTGGCTGTGCACCTTGCGGCTCCGTACCATTGCGTTTTGCGATTTTTTGCTATCAGATGTTGAAAGTACTGCGCCTGCCACGAAAAAGTGAAGCTGAGTCATCCGAAGTACTGTACCTGCCACGCGAAATGATCCTCAATATCTTCAACATCTGAACTTCAAAATGCGACCCCTCTCACAAAATGAGCCCTCGTACCTCTAATCATGAACCAGCCAAACGTCCCAAATGCTGCACCTGCCACTAAAAATGGACCTGTTTGAGACATGCTTCAAATGACCCACGCTTGCCAACGTTTTTGAAAAGTGTTCAAAACGCTGGGTTTTAGCTACTTTTTTGGAGGCGCAGATTCCCTGGCGCCTGCCACGCGAAACGCACTTTGACCATTGAAAAGTGGCCCGAGCATGAGGTAATTTGTCACTTTTGATCTCAAATTCGCATCCGCGCCACAACGAGAAGCAATTTTTCGGCGTCCCAACTTCCAAAAATGGCTCCGCACTGAGGTGTTTTAACACTTTTGACTTGAAAACGCGCTTTGCGCCACAGCGGCGTGCAAAGTTTGTTGGCTCTTTCGCAGCCGATCTGTCCGCACCCGCCGCTTTAGCGACCTAACTTTTGGAGCTGCCGGAGCCACAAAACCATGGAAAAACACAGCATTTGGCGACTTGTCTTCCTTTTTTTTCTCACACACGCGAGTCTATTCACGAACTTTGTTTTTCTGACACACGCGACTGACACACGGACTCTGCAACTTTGGATATTGTCGGAAGTTAGACTTCTAAACTTCCTTCGACAAAGCAGATACATCTGATGTATCTGATATAGGCTTTGCGGCATGGGGGTGTTTTTTTGCTCAAAGCCACCCCAATCATTGAAGCTTAGTAAGGCTTTGCGGCATAGAGGGGATGATCTTTTTAAAAGCCACCCCCCCACATGATCCCACATGTATCCCCTTCACGCCTTGGAAATACATGTTTCTGCGTCGGGACATGGCGCGACAAATGCCAGGAGTCCAAGATTCTTTCAGACAAACTTTGTGGAAGACAGCACTGAGGGTCAATACTTCATGCACATGTAATTTCACGGCCATAAGGCTTTCACGCTCATAGTTGTTTTTCACGCTCGAATCAGCAAAAGACTTTTGACCACTTTTTATGCGATCAATCCGCCCTCTAGGTTTCGAACGGGGACTTCTCATGCAACTGAAAAGTAATTACACTGAAAGGTCATGAGTTCGAGAAAGCTCCACACCGTGGCTTAGCCATTAAGAAGCTGTGTTTCCGCAGGGAAGACTTCCCTGTGCGACTGCAGCTTTTGCATGTTACTCCGTGCTTTGCATTGATGTTAGAAGTCCTTTTGAGGATGCGGCCCAGCGAGGCACTTGTATTCAGACATCTGCTGAATCGCTCCGCCAGCCATGTAACCAAAACAAATCCAAAGAAGCTATCAGCGAAGTACTGAGAAATGCCTGATTACGCATCCATGATTTGAATTTGAATTTTCTCTCCAATGTGTTGATCCATATCTGGGTACACATACATAGAAAGTATGCAATACGGGATACCTGGTATACACATATACATACATATGTAACATATGTATGATTACATGTGCATATATATATATATATGCATATATGTATATATATATACATAATTACATATATCTGCATTTACAAATCTATTGATACAGAGAGATGGTCCTTTTGTGCACGTCCCACCGTGCGGAGCCAGAAATGGACACAGCATTGACCCGAAGCTATTGGCACATAGATTCATATGATCTAACAATTGGGTTGGGTAAACATCTCTGTTTGCCCGCGCAATCTCCGATAGACTATAGTACGTCTTTGTATCGTCGAAAAAAAATACTACTGCAAATATGATTCTGGCTCTTTGGGTACCAATGGCCCCGCAAAATTGGTCAAATTTAGTATCATACCATCCATTTATGCATCAATACTTTTCAGCCATAGTACGGTTCTCTGACTTTCCACGCAGCTGTAGCACATTTTGGGCAGCAACCCGAGCGGGTAGGTATGTTCACCACAAGTGCGGCCATACTTCGCCGTAGCGGAAACGCCACAAGGCCAAAGCAGCAAAGCAATAAGTGATTTGATTGTCTCCCTCGGGGTCGCTTCGGTCATTCCGTGCTGTTTCATATCCAATCCCTTCAAAATCTTTCAGATGTTCCCCTTGTGTTCTGACCCTTGAAAATGCGTTCATGGAAAGGTCTTCCTCTTCAATGGCCTCTGTTGCTCTAGTCCTGTTGCATGGGAAAGGAACTGATCACTGAAAAAGTCTTGCATGGAAAAAGTGTAACACCTATGGGATTTTGCGATTTTGCCCACTGCTGTTGCTCTCAAGAAGTTCGTGTCGTGATGGCCTGGAGTTCCGGCTCTCATTAACAGGACTTGGAGGCCGCAACAGCCCCTGCCATGAAGCAAGTTGGATCCCATCCATCCCATCCATCCCGTCATAAAGCTGCAATTGCTGGTGTTGCTCTTGAATTATCGCTATTAATAGTCGAAGAATCAAAAAATCGAAGAATCGAAAATGGTATCGTCCCACCGGCCTCCTTCCTCGAGGTTGAGCAAGCTCTTCCCTTTCTGGAGGAACTGGAAAACAGCCGTGGCCATGTCCTCAGCAGCTGCAAAGACTGCCGAAATCAAAAAAAGTCAAAAACGGAAAGCATACAAGAAACATGCAAGAATCAAATTTGACACAAACTGTATCTGAGACTAAACTGGATTGCATCGGCTGTGCCAATTAGACCATCTCTTCACTCGTGTCAGGCCTTATTCTCCGGATTCTTATCTGGATGCCAGTCACGTAAAAGATTTCGGAACTCCTGGCACAAGTCGAAGCAAAGGCAAGCCTGTCTAAACCGTACAATGCCCCAAGCAAATTACCCAAGTTGACCCAGATTTTGCCATGACCCAAACCGAAGGCGCCCGAGTACAACTCTACTTGACAGAATAGCTCAGGTGAACGTGTTGTCATCGCTTCTCAGTCTAATGAATTCAATATTCTTCAAGCGTCCACCATTTAGAAAGCAATGACACGACACCGAACGGAAAAATAAACAAAATCAAAAACCAAAAGATCCCCAAAAGTGTCCCCAGACGTATCTGACGTATCTAAATGGATATCTAAATGGAGCTCTCCAAAGGCAAAGGCATCTGCTGAAACATTGCCACCTTGGCTCTCTGCTCTTTGGGCTCCACTTTTTGCAGTTCCGTCAGCTTTGCCTGCACCTCAGGGTGGAAAGCCTTGGATAGAAAGCTGGAAATACTTAGACCTGTAGCCTGGTGGAACCCACGTGCTGTCAATTCTGAGGCTGCGGACTCTCTTTTTGGCAGCTGTTTCTGGATCTTCAACAACTGCCTCAGCTTTGCAGATGTGAAATGATGTGAAATTCAAATCATGAAGTCACGATGTGGGCGTCTTGAGGCAGTTGCGGCCTGCGGTGGCGCTGCGACATTGGCTGCGGCCTCATGGTTCACAGTGCCAGAAATTTCCACATCCAGGGAGTCCATTCCAATCCGCTGAGAATCTTCGAGATCCAAAAAAAAAGATCCTCTGAGTCTGACAGTTTCTCCTCCTCATCCCGAGTCATCCCATCTTGTTACCGAAACGTGAAGGTCATCCCCTGCCGTGACCACACCTTGCGCCGAGCTTGAGCTGCTTCTCGCTCTTCACGAGCTCTTTGCAACCGCTCCGCCTGAGAAATTGTGATCCACTCCACACCACAGGACCTAAAGCAAACCTTCGATTCCCTTGAGGCCCCTACACCCTGGGCCCGGATTTCGTCAGCTTTTGCGCAAGCTTTCTTGAAGTTCTGGGCCCGCTCCCAATGCGCAAAACACAAGACATGCAAACACGACATGTCATGCGCAAAACACGGATGTCATGTCCTCCAGGAGACGGGCTCTGCGTTGATTCTCCATCTCCTTGGCCTCTCGCATTTCCTTCGGAGGCGCCACTTAAGTGCAATGTCTAAACATGTATGGCAAAAAGTGCCAGGCAATGTCTGGAACATTTGCGGTTTGATTCATTTCTTCGGTGTCCTTCAACTCTTTCTCGACTTCTATCAAGCCCTGGCGCAAAGCATAGAAGTCAATAGGAGTGTCTGCCTGTTGCATACGCAATATTTTTTGTGGAGTCCTGACAGCGACGAACCTTCAAGCTCTCAAAAACAGGCCTGATGTAATTCATCGGCGCTCTTGGGGTTGGTCTCCTCATCTGCGTTGGCACGGCTGGTGTTCTCTTTGCCTTCTTTGAAGGCCTTGGCAGAACTCAAGTTTCCAAACCAAGAGGGTCAATGTTCCCAATGAGACAATTTGGTCCCACCAACACTGCGCGCAGCAACTCCCACCTCCTTCTCGGCCGCATGCACCCAATCTGTCTCAAACCTCGGGCCACGGCACGCAGTGACCGATTTACATTGCCTTCACTAAGAATGACATAAACAATTCACATTGTAAGTTCTTAAACTGTTGCGATGGAAAAGCAAACAGTTCGTCCAGTGCTGGGAGCTGAACTCTTTTTCAATAGGAAACTGGATGTTTTCTTCCTGACGCTTCAGCGCAATCGGGTTACACCTTGGATGAACTAAGCATTTGGACCAGCCTAACAAAATGGACCAAGAAACATTGTGGGATTACAAAATCAGTTTGGCAGTTTCTGACGGAACGGTAGTCACATCCGGCGTACCAAACACGGATCCACCTGGAGAACCCAAACTCAAAAAAAAAAAAAAAAACAGTTTGAAAACCAAATCAGGGACGTCCCCAGGCTTTGCAAGACCTCCGCTGCTCCGCGAGGGCTCCCAAGGCAACTCCAATGTTCTTTCTCCTAACAAATGCGCCAAATGCCTAGAACTGGTTGTTCCAAGTGGTTGAATGAGGCAAGTCAGGCATTGCATCATCTCCATCAAGCACATGAGCAGAAATTACATCTCCAAAGCTTGGGAGATGGAGACAGGTTCGCCTCACATGACTCCGCTTCACTGCTGCCCTCTGCTCCGGAAGGAAGCGAATGCCTCAAAGCTTCCGGCGACAAGAAATCACAACATGAAAACATCAACAAGTGGAACAGGCAAAATGGCGCCTCCTGTCCTCTGAGTTAGGTGGGCAATATTTTGGCGAAATAAGCCACTTTGGCAATAGTTGGGGGGTGTCTTTGTTCTTTTTTCCTTTCTTCCTTTCTTCCTTCCTTTCTTTCTTTCTTTCTTTCTTTCTTTCTTTCTTTCTTTTTCTTTCTTTCTTTATTTCTTTCTTTCTTTCTTTCGTTCTTTCTTTCCTTCCTTCCTTCCTTCCTTTCTTTCTTTCTTTCTTTCGTTCTTTCCTTTCTTTCCTTCCTTTCTTTCCTTCCTTCCTTTCTTTCCTTCCTTTCCTTCCTTTCTTTCCTTTCTTTCCTTCCTTTCTTTCCTTCCTTCCTTCCTTTCTTGCTTTCTTTCTTTCTTTCTTTCTGTCTGAGCGAGAAACATCATGCACTTTCCCATCCACCACCACTCCCCCTGTCTGACCATCCTGCCCGGCGTTTGAATCCAATGTTTTCCGTAGTACTTCATGGAGGGTGGACGCGCCATTCCCAAAATATGAGAAAACACATTCAAGGGAAAGCGATTCAGAACATGATAAGTTGTAGATACACTGCAAAAAAAAATGCCAAGATTGAACCCCGTGAAGGGCTGCAGCTGGTGCCTTGACCCCTCTCATTTTATAGAGGATATGTTCTTAGGGCATGTATTCAGCATGTTAAATCGCATCAATCCCATGAAATCAAATTAAATCTCAATAAGCCCCCTTGAAATCCTGCGCTCCTTTCTTTTTTTTCCAACATTTTTCCCCAGAGAGCTGGCAAGCTATAGGGGTTCTTACTTTTCATATAGGTTGGGTCTTCGGCGGCGAATGGTGGTGAAGTTTGGCAAAGGTGCTCTGCAGTGCTGTGCAGGGAGCTTTCCAAGCAGTTGTCAGGGGCGCAAGTTTGCCAAGGGTACTGGGCAGGGTAGTTTCGCAAGGGTGCTGCGCAAGGTGCTGTGCAGACTGACTACTGCAGCGCGTTTTCCAAAGTGGGGTGGCGAAGTTTCGCAGGGGTGCTAGGCACGGTGCCGTGAAGGGTGCTCTCCAGAGTGCGCTGGCAAAGTTTGGCAAGGGCGCTGTGCAGGCTGCAGCCTGCCGTGGAGGGTGCTGTCCAGGGCGGTGGCGAAGTTTCGCAAGGGTGCTGTGATGTGAAGAGTGGTGCAATGCAGGGTGCTGGGCAAGGTGCTGTGCAGGCTCCAGCGTGCGACCAAAAGTTGCATCGGCCGCGCAGCAGTAGCAGTCCATATAGAAAGTCCTACGGGATATCGATCTGTACTACCTTTACAACGAAGTAGTACCCTCGCACTACAAACCTTTCTACAAAGTACTTACTAATCTTCAAGTTTTACTTTGTACTGCGGAAAGTACAGTAGTATTTGTCAGTACAATTATTGCACAAAGTTCCTCCAAACAAACACTTTGAGGCGCCCACTCTCCGATTGCCTGCTCAAGCTGTTGTAGCCGCTCCTTGGGGCTCAGTGTGCTGATGCTAGTAGCACATCACATGATGAGACTCCGAAACCAGTGGTGTGCTCAAGATAGCAGTCCTCCATGGTAGCATGGTGTGCTCCACGTCCCTCACGTTCCGTGCTGAGCTTTCCAAAGTTGGCATGGGCCTGGCATTGCTACTGTCAACAAATGCACCAAAAAGTCTGACACGTCTAGAGGTCGACATGCATTTCTCGAGCATGAATTGGCAAGGAATATTTCCCTTCAAGCAGGACAAGATAGGACAAGCACATGTTCCTGTGGTGGTTGCGAGGCGTGACTGCACTGCAGGTCTCAGATCATTTCGTTGAGGTGTGATGCACAAATCAACAGTAAATACAGTAATCAACATCGGCCTGTCCAATCTCCATGGCATGCTTGTCGGCAGAATTGTCCGCATGCTGTTNTTGAGGTGTGATGCACAAATCAACAGTAAATACAGTAATCAACATCGGCCTGTCCAATCTCCATGGCATGCTTGTCGGCAGAATTGTCCGCATGCTGTTGCAAGGAGCCTTGGGAGGTGCGGGAAAGCGGCTGATGCCGAATTTGAGAAGTTCAAAGCTAGAAGTCAAAGCATTTGGGTCATCAGGGCTGAGCAAGATGCTGCGAAGAT
Organism: Symbiodinium sp. clade C Y103; assembly: GCA_003297045.1. Classification (NCBI taxonomy): domain Eukaryota; class Dinophyceae; order Suessiales; family Symbiodiniaceae; genus Cladocopium; species Cladocopium sp. clade C. The sequence goes on along the minus strand of BGPT01001164.1, from coordinate 105,411 downwards.
TCCCCAATAGATGGGCCTGCTCTACTTGGCTTTCCACCTGATGCCATCTGAGGATATCATTTTGAAATCCGAAACAAATGCCTGACTTTCAGGCTTTCGGTGCTGCACGAAACTGAGCCGCTGACTTGCTTGAGCTCGCGAGCCTGAGTCNGGATATCATTTTGAAATCCGAAACAAATGCCTGACTTTCAGGCTTTCGGTGCTGCACGAAACTGAGCCGCTGACTTGCTTGAGCTCGCGAGCCTGAGTCTCCTGAGTCTCGAAACGAAATAGCACTGACATCACCTGACTGGTCGGAGTGGATTATGTGGGCTCAGCAAAGATTCCAGGCTTTGGACCAGCGAAGCACCAAACTGCTGCTCCAAGGCCAAACGGGCCTCTGCCGCGAAGTCAAACAGGATCTTCAACATCCTTGCACTGCCCACTAAACTATACTATATAATACTATATAAACTACTAGAACCATTGGAGCTCTCGCTTCATCACTCTTCTCAGCAGTAAAAACAAACAACTATGGGATAATACACTCAATGCCACTGGATAATGAGCCTCAGTTTCCTTTTCTCTTCGATCATGTTCTTGTTCAAACCTTAGCTTGACTTGGCAAATGTCAACTTTGGAATGCCAAAAGAATGCAAAATGTGAAAGAAAAACTCACCTACGGGCATTTCAGCACTTGGCTGTTTCTCGAGGTGCTCAAGCCTTTCCTGGATGCTCCCATGCAATTTCTCCGTCCTGTCCAAACGTTCAAGCATGGAAAGCCAAGTACTTTTTCCAGAGTCTAGAAACAAACTGATTCTCCATCGCCACTGTCACTGGCTTCGTGCTCACGTTTATCTCTGTCCAGCCTGGTTGACATGTGATCCTTCAACATGCAGTGCATGTCTTCGAGCTTGGAAAGAGCTGACTGGAGTCCCTGAAGTGCACCCGCGCGAACAAAGAACTCTCTCGTATNACATGTGATCCTTCAACATGCAGTGCATGTCTTCGAGCTTGGAAAGAGCTGACTGGAGTCCCTGAAGTGCACCCGCGCGAACAAAGAACTCTCTCGTATTTTCTCTGCTATTCTATCAAAGTGACTACAGGATTGAAAGATGCTAAAGGCAGCAAACACGACAAACAGCTGGTGGACAGCCTGTGGGTACTTGTCCACTGATTCACCCAAGAACTTCTCCAAGAAGTCGACACGGTCCCACAAGGAATATTGAGCTACCTTGCCCAAAGCAGACGAAATTGTTGATCAGGAAAACAAAAAAGAGGTCTTCTCTTTGGATGTTGNAGTCGACACGGTCCCACAAGGAATATTGAGCTACCTTGCCCAAAGCAGACGAAATTGTTGATCAGGAAAACAAAAAAGAGGTCTTCTCTTTGGATGTTGAAGTCAAAACTAAGAATGAAGAAAAATTGTCCTCATGACTTATTTGAATGCAGGAAAAACCGAAGCTGCATGCATCTCTTTACATAGTTTTATCGATTTATCATATGAAAGGACTAAATGCTAGCGTGGCAATGTCAAATTGTGGTGTGGCAATGTCAAATTGACAATATCTGATGCTTTCGAGCTTCTGATGTGTTTATGCTTGTAGTTTGTGATCCTCATGAACAATGATCCTATTTAGTGGTATTTTGCTCGCGCCCAAATGCACAATAAGTGCAGAATTGTTTGGTGATGCTTTTCAAACGTTTCAACCCCTGCCTCAAAACCCACCAAACCATCATAGAGGTCCTCCCTCCCTGTGTAGAAGTCCTCAAGTCCCGATGTTTCATCACAGTTTCATCACACCAGTGATCAACTGAGACCCAAGTCCAGTGATTACTTGATAGAATCAGAGGTTGCACTAGATTTGCTGAGGGTAACCATCCGAAAAAATCCAACTATCCGAAATTATGCATGGAGTTGCTGCAGGCCGAAAAAAAACCTGGTTGTGAGTTCCTGGGTTCCACACTCTTTCTTGAAGCATTGGTCCAGACCTTGAACAGTTTGCGTTTCAAATTGTTCTTTAGAGCGGTTTCCCAAANGTTCCACACTCTTTCTTGAAGCATTGGTCCAGACCTTGAACAGTTTGCGTTTCAAATTGTTCTTTAGAGCGGTTTCCCAAACAGAAGGATTTGAACCAGGCTGAAAAAAGGAAACACAGGAAGAGAATGCCAACAAGCCAACTACCAGAAATTGTGTCAACCAATCCGGCTGAAGTCTTGTTCAGAAAATGCCTATAACAAACAATGCGCAGATGAAAAATTCAGTAGCCAAGAAGCATCCACGCTTCCATCTGGCCATGTGCCCAGCATGGATATGGGTCGCAATTACTTGCGACCCACATCATGATGATTGTTTCAGTCTGTTTGAAACAACAAAATGAGTAGAGAGACCCCGCCCACTAGTCCTGACTATGTCTGCCAACTACTAAATCAAAAACTTAGTCAGCACGGGCACCCCANAGACCCCGCCCACTAGTCCTGACTATGTCTGCCAACTACTAAATCAAAAACTTAGTCAGCACGGGCACCCCAGAATGATGGTTTGCAAAGTCCTGAAATGTCGAAGGTGTTTTCAAGCGATCAGAGCCGGCTGCAGCATGACAATCATCAAAATCCCACTATTCATGGTGTCCAATTTCTTAGATACAGCATGTCAACCTATAAAATATAGTTTTTTCCGCTTTTCCGCTCAAGATTAAACACCCGGCACCCCCACTATTGTCAAAAATTAAACTCTGGGATCAGGAAAACCTCTCACAATGATTTATTGCTCTCCCAAGATTGGATCATGGTCTGTGCCAAGTGTGCGAAAAGTAAAACAAACCTGGGAGGCCACGAATCTGGCACAGTTTCGTCTACAGCAATCGCAGCTCGCTATGATCAATCTATCTGAAAAAAAGAATTTTGGACTTTCATGAGGTTTTTCATGATCTTCCAGGTCCAATACCCCGGGAAATGAAGTGGAATTTCCCTTAAAAAAATAAACCCACCCAATCCCGAACAAATGGTATCGTAGTTTATAATCAGCAACATCCGGCATACGATCAACATCCAGCGCTTAACAGGATATTATGAACTGGTAAAATGAAGTTGAAAATTCATGGAAAACAATCCTTCCCCAACATGGCAGCTCAATATAATCCACACAACTAGGATGAAGAAACGCCCCGATTTGGAAATTCCAGACCCAACCAAGAACACCTATTGACCGCACGATTGGGATCAATGATCATAGAAAAAAAACATATTATAAATTATATTTACATACATATAATAATTACTGTTCAGTTGCATGAACAAACTAAGTACAAAATGTAGGAATACATCAATAAAATATGTCCAACATTTTTTTCGTTCGACAACTTGAGGCGACCACAAATGGATTGAGCGCCCAGCAGAGGCCAACCAACATCTCCCTTCAATGGCGTGAATCCCGACTACAAATCCATCGGCTGATGTTCAACCTATCACCAAACAGGAATGTTGATCAAAGACTTAACGATTTTTTCAAAGTGAAAGAAAACTGAAACAGGGCACACTCCGAAACCACTTGTGGAATTCCAAAATCAATGACTACAACAAACTTGTTTACCAAATGAGTAAAGACCCTGAGCAACGAGCACCAATGAACTCAAATTGTAGAATCAACTTACATCAGTGGTCAATAGCGGTCACACCACCTTGCGACAATTCCACTTTTTTATCCATGAGTCTATGAGATTCCTGGCGTCCCTGAGTCGCTGAACGTCGCCCTTTGGATCAATAATGACCAAATTGTTCAACACCGCATTGATCTAGGGTGTGGAATAGTTCCGCATGATTTCATGGAATGAAAAACCAAATTGTATTCGTTGAACATCCCGCTTGAATTTTTCCTATTTTTCCTATCGGGTCCGGACCCGTCATTTTGTAGGAACAGTTTGTTTCCTAACCTTAGCATCTATAAAATGATAGTTCTCAAGTTTGAGACGGTTTCGGAAAATGGCAACATGTTACCGCTACAAAATGAAGATTGTTTATTTGGTCATGCAGCTCGAAGGGGATCATCAAAAACTACAAAATGACGATCGGTAGTTATTGGTATTATCACGGTAGTTGAAGGGGACCATCCACATCTACAAAATGACAATCGGCTTGTATCATCAGGCTACTTGAAAAAGATCATCCATAGATACGGTGCAAAAAGGCAATTGGATACAAGTGGATTTTTTTGTGTTGACATGTCAAGCATGCAACTGCTACAAAAGATTTGCCAACCAAATTTTGCTTACAATTTTCTTGGGCATCCAAGTTTTACTTACGTAACGGTTTAGCGCCCAAATTCTGTTACAAAGCTGTCTGGCCACCAAGTTCTGCATTTTCAGGTTTCAGCTGGGGCGCAATGCAATACCCAATGAAACACAAGATAAATTTACAACCGTTAAGCTCTGCGGTCAAAGCTCCTTTTTACTTGAGCCGCAATGCTACAAGTCATAGCTATGATACATAGTGCTTTGAGCGCATGTGAAAATACACCCCCCTCAGGTGAGCCACAGAAGCGAGGCTGGCCCATTTACCAGGGCACGACACTTAGGTCGGCCTACACTTCCGTGTCTCCTATTGAACAGAGGGAAAAACACCAACATGCGGTGGAATGAAATCAAAAACCATCAGTGGACTCTACAATCGTGCGACTAACGACCACGCCACTGCTGCCACTCTGCTCGGCCATGATAGTATACCTTTTGGTACCATCGGCCATCCCATTTCTCCCACTCATCCGTTTCGTAGTAGTCAGCTGGATGAGGTCTGTGAGCAGGGCGCTTGTGGCTGATCGAGCCATGCACGGGCACCTGATGATGATGAGGGTTGTGCTACATCGCATGAAGTTCGGGCTACGGGGTTAGCCGTGCCACGTTTTGCCGATGGAGGCGGATTTGGAGCGGGCCCATCAGCTTTGCGCTTGGCCTGGCTCCCCTCTTTTGCATATTGTTTTGCTTTGGCACTTTGTTGAACCTTCTCTTTGAAGAACGGCTCATTCAGTCCTTTCAGTTCAGAAAGCTGCTCATCAAACCGGTCAATCCTGCTCCGCTCCACTCCCAAGTTTGTAGTGAGCAGATTGTGACCAGGGTTCCTCTGTAAGTACTCTTTGTACTCCTCCTCTGAATAGATTTCCTTCTTCTACATGACCATCCATGGCTGTCCCATGTAGTGAAATCTGTCGGGCAACACGTTTATGTGTGCCACATCAATGTAGACAAGCTTGGCGGCCATGTGTTCAAGTTGGCCGTTTTCAGAGTTGCCGAGGCGTACTTGAGTTTTGCTTCGATCCGGCTGCGTGAGATGGCACTTTGCGAACAAGTCAAAGCGTTCACAATCGTACTCATTCTCCCCATCGTTGAGCACACTTTCAGTGAAGTCCGTGTTCATGATGAACCTGTCCAACACGGACGTGTATCCCAAGCCCAATGCCCTCTTTAGCCTTTCCTTGGCACGCTTGAGGAGATCTGCCTCAGGACTGGTGCTCCCTCGGTCCTGGGTGTCTGTCACACCAAGGCTGGCCAACTGGTCTCGAGTCAACTGCCTCAGGAAGTCGCCCTTGAAGTCCTGCTTCAAACCAAGCTTCCTGAATTTTCTTTGCGGCGCTCCGCAATCTGGATCTTCTGGGCTTTGGTCATTTGGTTGTGACCAAAACCATTCCACAGCCATCACACTCTGTCTGACCATGGAAGACCTGAGCAAAACATTTTCGCAGCTGTAGGACTCGATCTTGACCACCCTTTTTGGCTCTTCCGTGCCAGCCCCTTCTGCTTTGGCTTTGGGGGGCGGAGGTGTTGGCGACTGCTTTGACTTTGATGCGCTTCCGGAGGTGTCTTTGCCTTTTGCTCCATAATCTTCACCGGCTGAGCTGCTGGCACAGCTTTGGGCTCGCCAACTATGGCGGCCTTCTTCTGTGGTGGCGGCCCAGTTGGTGGTGATGGCAATGGTTTCGGTGCCTTTGCTTTTGGAGACTCACCGGCTTTTGGAACATCAGCTTTGGGACGGTCTGCATATCCAGGAGTCCAGGAGCCTTCCCAGTATACGCCGGTGGAGGCGGTTTGATCTTCATGGGAGCTGGGCCAACTTTTATCATTTGATGCAAGTGCAGCTGAAGCTGAAGCGGAGGATTGGGCTAAGGAGTGAGCCTTGCCTTCAATCTTCCGAACAAGTTGCCCAACTTTTGCACCATCACCTGAGCTTTTGGCCGATGCCTGAACAGTGTCCTTCCGCTGGTGGAGGAACTTGTTGTTCACAGTGTCCTCAATCGAAATGATGAACTTCGGGTCGATGGTGTCCTTGGTCAAGACCCCATCGGACGCCGTTCGGATGAACACCACTCCATCCTTGTCCTTGACGGCTTCACGCGTTGGTGCGCCGGCGCGGAGACCTGACTTGTACTCCGCTTCTTCCACACGTTTGTCTGCAATGTGTTCTGCCGAACGCATCCTTCGATCCACCTCCATCCTTTGGTCCTAAGGTTCCCATTCCTTATAAAATGCAACTTTTGCTTTAAGATTTCGAGCAATCTCATCCTTAGGAACCAAACGTGCGACACCAGAAAACAATTCTCTAAAGCATTCTTGAATTCCAGTTCTGCGATCTTCAATTTGATCAAGTCCTTCAATTCCAGTCGATCGAGTTCAACTTTTGCTGGTGACACCTTCCGGACACAAAAACGTGGTCTGGCAGGAGGAATGACCTCCCAACATCCTTCTGCCACTGGCTCACCTGAGGGGCTAGGGTTCCCCGAAGCCTTCGCGCAGTCGCGGATGACTTCTTCTTTTCTTGGCATCACGTTTTGGTGCGGCGCTTGATGAAGCACCACCACTCCCACTACTGCCAGAAGCCTTTGCGGCCTCTTCAGCGGCGAGCTCTGCGTTCTTTTGGACCAAGCATTCTCCAGAAAGCAGATGGGATTGTAGGGGGTCTTTTGGTCCCTTTCTACGTCACAATCCTTGTTCCATCCAAATGGTATCTATCAGGAATAGGGTCTCCCTTAATGCATCAAGCACTACGTCGGTAGAATCAAATGGAATGGGACGGCATCAGCAATGAGGATGAAGAGGCCGAATACACCAGATCTAGGAAGACGGCTGATTTAGAAAGGGAGGCCAAAAGTGCCGCTCATCAGTTCTGTCACTTCTCAAAGCATTCCTTTCGCAAAGTCTGCCAGAAGGCGCGCATGATGGCGCCGCCCGCCGAGAAATGAGGGAGGGCAGAAAAGGTTCGACACCTAGCACTTTGCTCATTGCCGATCACACCGTGTTCAAAGCACATGTTGAGGAAGCGGTCAAGGGAGAAACTGTAGCTTTGGTAATGACAGATTTTCACCACGTGTTTCGACATGTCTATCCTGCTCACAGCAAATCAGGAGATTCTTGTGTCACTGCTTTCAATCACTTTCTTTCCCACAGGGATGAAGTAGGAGCAGTTTACATTGACAATTCTCGCGAACTGATCGCTGCAATCGGGGGGCAGCAGCCGAAGGACCTTCGGCGCTACGCTATACTGTGTGTTAAGGGGATGGAAGGACGCGGGATGCGTATGAACATGTGCAAAGGCCAGCAAAACAATTGTTTACTTCCCAAACTGGTGGCTGCTACCTATGCTTGACCCAACGCAATTCCACAAGAAAGAACTCTTCCAAATTCTTGCGCTCACATTTGACTATCTCTTCCGCTGAAAGTTTCTCGCTCTCAAACGTTCGTACGCCAAACTCATTTGAAACTGTTTCACAAAACTCTCGCATCACTGACATGCCAAAACTCTGGGTGATTCAGCTGGGGAAAAGTGCAAAGCGGTCTCTGAGTTTGAAGTCGTGGCTGGACTGATTGCCACCTGTGCTGCCACTGAGATACATTCTCAGTCTCATCAAGTCAGAGAGAAAACCAAGTCATCATATTCATCGCACTGAAACCCCCACCATATCCGTAACTTCGTTCAGTACTTCCATTACCTGTTGCAATTCCCCTGTGGGGTCAATCTGCATGACCCCTTCAGATAAGAGGAGTGCACAGTCTCCCCTGGACGGATCGTCAGCAATGTTGGATGGTGTAGGGACCCTGGAATACCAAGGGGATGAAGAGGTGGCCATTTCAAGCTTCAAAAGAAAACCAACCAGGCTCTTGGCGGTAGCTTTGTAGATTAAAGACTGTGCCATTAACTTATGTTTCCAAATTGCAAAAGCCAAAACCAAAGCCAACAGTTCTGCTTCGAAAATGATTGTTTTCTTGTGATCAGATCCCAGCCGCTTCATCTGATCCACGCTAAGGCACACGGAGAAAAAGGCAGTCTTTACTGCCAGAAGGTCTACTAACACTCCTCCTAAGCCACAAGGCCAACTTGGACTGTTCGGTTCGTAACAAGCGTCTGTGAAGATGTACCAAACCAACCCAGAGTCTAGATGCAGCTGCCTCGGCCCTGCGTGCTCAAGAAAGGTAACAAACCTTCGCATTGCATCTGCTGTGTGCTGAGCTAATCGCATGCTCCCCTTGGCAAACGCGTGTTCAGTGACTGCCCTCATGCACAATCTGCCAAGTCGTCCAAAAATCTGTCCATCCATAAATTGCATACGGCCCCTCAAACGCTGGGCCTCCAACACTGTCATGAGCCCCCTTTCCAAAAGGTCTGTGATCGTCTCCACCAATTCAGTTCTCCGCTTGTCCGTGTTTGAAAAGGTTACCATACCCTTGCGGGCATCTTCAAGATTTATCACTACACCCAAGGCACCCAATTGAGACGCGAAGTTGGTGGCTTTGTCTCCATGCTCCGCATACTTCCATCCCAACAGCTTAAACAACAGATCAACAGTTTGGGCTGTATTGTTGGAGTGTACCGACCTGCAAAACGTTACAAAGTCATCGAAGAAGTGTGACCACACAATCCCCAAAGCTTTCACTCCAATGAACCAGACAGAATGTATCACCCGCAGAAAAGAGTAGACACTCCGTGTGGCCCCAAAGGGAGCCGCCAGCAACTGAAAAATCTCTGGCTTCCTCGATGCAGGATTGAATACCACCACGTATGCAAAACTCAGTGAATTGGGTGAAATAGCCATTTGCTTGTAGGCACTCTTAAGGTCATACGTGCGGCCCAGCACATCGTCCCCACTTGCATTGCACTGCAAGACATCAAGCAGCATTGCACCGATGAAGTCGATGTTCTGAGGCTTGGGTGATTCAGCTGCTTGTACAGTTTGGTTTATCAGACTTCCAGACAAGTCATCTATTAATCTTACTTTTCCAGGCTGCTTCAAACCAAAGCGCTTACTATCATAAGGACAGCGCCCTCAGGGACGTCATCCAAAGCACGTGGGCCAGCTGCCCACCCCATTTCAACCTCCTCCAAGGTCTTATTGTAAACCTGTTCATCCACCTCATGGTCACCAGAAGAGCTGCAACTGAAAAATTGCTTCCGTTTTGCATTGATCCCCAAGTCTTTCAGTTGTTGTGTTGTCATCTCTGCGGCTTTGAAAGTCTTCTCGAAAATTCCACAAACCGGCGCTTGTCCTACCAACTCCGTACCTTGCACAAGCTCGTCAACCGCAGCCATGTCAGGATATCCAATACCAGTATCTCTTCCCACAGTAAAAGGCGCTTAGGTTCTAGTATCCTTGCGGCATAAGCTTGCAGCCCTGACTTCAACGCTCTCTCATCCTGAGCCAGCTCTTTGGCCCTTGCCATCCACTTGCCAAACCACTTTGAGCGCATGCTGGGTAGATCCCCAACCTTGCCATCCTGAAAGTTTTGTAAAATAGCTGAGTGCAAAACTGATGGCACCAGTTTGGTAAAGGATTTAGGGTGTCCCCTCTTCACTGCTTCGACCACAAACTCGTTGGGATCAAAAGGGATTCCCCAAGCTTGTTCCTCCACGCCTGGTTTCAAATTGTCAGATTTCTCCAAAACACCCCCACTTGACCGCAAAGGTGTGCACCGCAAGAGTTGAGCCCCAGGCGGTAAAGAAGGCACTGGTGCATCCAAGCCGACTGGGAGTGTCCATGCAGACTTCAATCGTTGCATGGGCGCAAGTGGGCACTGCTGAAAAACTTTTTGCAGGCCCCTCACTGTGACAACCTGCTTATGCTCTCGCACTACCGGAGGCGGAGGGATGCGGGCTGCTTTGGGCTGCGTGGTAGCCACTACTCTCATGGTCTGCAGAGTGCTATCCAAAGTTGGATCAAAGAATTCTGGTGGGGGCACCCACCCATGTGACAGCAGGATATCAGCAAAGGTCTTGGCGATGGTGAATGCTAATTTCTTTGGATAGGCTGTCTCTTCACTGGTTCTGAAATGTCTGCCCTCAGAATCTGTCACCAAACCCCAGGGTTTATGAACATGAAGTGGAGACTCTCCAGGACAACACAAGCAAACATTTGAAAAAGCTTTGTGGTTGTAGGCCAGAACTGTCCACTTAGGACGATCACCTCCATATGCACACGCCTGGTGAGCTGTATACTGCATGCGTTTAGAGACTGACAGCCAAAAACGAGTGATCCAAAACAAACTGGACCTGGGATTCTCCACAACAACGATAAGACCACGCTCATCAGCCAATTGTATAATTTTAGCAACCAGTTCATAAAGGCGATTTGCTGAAGAGACTCGTTTTTGTTCTGTATCTGTCAAGCCCGGCAGTCCTTCTGGAAATGAATAATTGCGCAGTGGTCTGGGACCCGGAATTTCCCTTCCAAAAGAGTCACGCAGTTTTATAAATCGTGCAAGTGAGCATGTACCACAAGGTGGTGCCAGAAACACCCCCACTACTAGCGGGGAGGATAGCCAAGTGAAAAAAAATCCTGGTCCGCTGTTTTGCACAAATCCAACTTCTTTGCACTGGAAATTGCACGCTCCAAATTGTGATCCACCCCATAAGATTTGGGCAACCCCAAAAGCTTCAGACTTGCTGTGACCCGGGCACTGCCGCAGAATATTTCAAGGACAATTGGGCAAGAAAGCTGTTCTGTCGAAAACTGAAACAGTTTACCTGCATCGTCAGTGGAAAACTTGCTAGATTCAAAACTGTAGGTTCCCGCAACTGGCATGTGGCTCTTGTGAGAAACCTGTACTTCACCCTCATGCACCGCACTGGATGGCGTCGCATCCAGCGACACTTCAGCAGTTTCTGTTGTCGGAACTGGTGGAGTGAACAAATTGGAAATGCAAGGCTCCCGCTCTTCGGCTGAAGAAATTTCAAAATTTTCAGTTTGAGCATCGTTTATAAATACACTTGCAGAAACTTCAAACTGACGGCTTGCTTGCGCTTGATTGGGCTCCTCTGCACACCTATTTGATGTTTCAATCAAAGGCCCCGACTCGGCATTGTTTGAGGCTAGTCAAGCCCCACCCCATGCTGTTGAATGGGGTGCACATTGTAGCACTTGGCACACACGTGAAGGCCCCGACCACATTTGGCGCCTTCCGCAGCACCCTTGCATCCACCCTCACTGTTGTAGGCAAAACAAATCGGTTCACCTTCAGGATTTGCTGCAGTCCCTCCAAGCTTAAATATGTGGTGTGGAACACGTGGCTTGCCCTTTGATCCTTTCTTCCTCCCTTGTTTTTGATCCATGGTTTTTGCACAGCATGAAAATTGCCCTAGCCACCTGTGTCTGAGTTGCTTGCTTTTGGCTTCTTGGGCCCCGGCGTGCTTGCTTGCGCACGGGACAAAAGTGGCAGCAAACTAAACGACACTCTGTAACTTTGCAACGTATCCAGCAGCTTATCGTCTAAGGCAAGGGCACCAGCTTCATCCCTTTTGGGCCTCACACCTTCCTCTAACAAAGCTTGCCACACCAATTTATCAGCAGCAATCAACTGTGATACAGTCCATCGTGCATAACCAGCTGGAGGTTCTCTGTGAAGGTGTCCAAAAAGTGTCGTGAGGTATCTGGTGTAGGTCTCGTGTTTGAGTAAGTCTGCAAAAACAAGCGCTATTCCACGCCTTTGGAATGCCTCTTGCACCTGAAATGCAGAAGTCACCGTCTGCTCTGGTACCTCCGCTTTTTCCTTGACGATCAAGTGATCAGCTGACACATCAAGTTGCTTGGCTGTGGTCTTCTGATTCATAACTTCGAAAGTACGGGACACACACTCTTCTGGTGGAAGATATCTTACCTCGTTCAACTGATACATGTTGGCAGTGGCGTCAAGCAAAGAATGACCTGGTTCCAAAGGGCCTTCCAACAAAAGACCTGTCAGCTTTCTACGCAACACACTCATTTTTGCCTCTCTCTCTCAGCTGTAGGCACCTTTTTGATGGCTGTAGTGTCCGGCGTGCTCACAGCATCCTGCAATGACTGCAGCACCATCGTTTGCGCCTCGAATAACAAACGTTTTGCACCTGCCAAATCAGCAATGCTTGCACCTGGCAAAATGTTTGTGGTGAACCACAATTCGAATGGCCCGTCAACTATATTTTGCCCCGGCTGTCCGTGGGAATACGCATATGTTCCGAATGTTTGAAGTCCATTCTCTTCAATCCACGCTTGACATCTTCAGACAGCTTCAAATCTAACGTCCTCTGAACAAATTGGGCTTCAGAGTCCAGCAAACCTGCCATTGCTGCGATTCAGACCTAACAAGAAGTGCAGGCAAGAGCATGTTAGTAATTTTCCTGTCTGGTTGAGGGTTTGGTGGGGCGACTTTTTCGTCAATCTTTGCCTACCTTTTTTGAAACAAAAAGTCGCCTCAAAAAAGGCCCGGCAGAGCATGTGAAAAGACATTGTCAAGGTTGAAGAAATTCGTTAAAGAAACATGCATTGACTGTTTCACAAACTAACTGCAATGCAGCTACGAAGACAAGACGCTAGATTCAAACTTTCCCCATTCATGAGATTATATCAATAAAAGTCAACCCTCTGCAAAAACACTGTGTTTGCATTGGTGTTGCGACAAAAGGCCAAGTTCTACCTGTCCCTCTTCATGCTGTTGACTGCTTGAGCAACACTTGCAAGCATAACTGATGACACAGGTGCTTTTCCTGTGCTAACCCCTCACCATGTGAGGAAATGTCTCACCGCATACTCAATGCCGCCATGCGACACTTTTTCTCTGCAGCTGTTTGTCAAGGCTGCTGCAATACGCCATCTTTGCGGGCCATTTCCCGGCATCTCTTACACATATCTACTGTGTCAAACCTGTCCACAGCCTCATAGTTCCCGTTCAAGGATCGGCCACATGACAAGACTTTGCAGGTGGTTCCAACTTCAGTCGCCTTGAAATGAACCAACTTTGACACCCTGTGCCTCACAAAAAGCTTCGAGGTGGCTTCTGACAACACATGGCGTGTGCATTTTGGCACCGGCAATCCCTCTGCTTCAGAGTCAGACGTCTCACAGCTCTCCTCACTGTCCTCGTCCGATGAAAACAAATGGACTACCTCATCTTCCGGGTCAATCGCAGGCTCACTGTTGCCTACCAAGCTCCATTGATCCTCTTCCTCTTTGGTGGGCCCCACAGTTGACGCCTCTGCTTCAACTCTTGGCCTGTAATTGCTCCGTGGACAATCCGGCATAAATTCACCAGACCTGATGGCCTCAATCACTGCCTGGTGTTGAGAAACTGCACGAATGGATGCATCACGTGAATAAACAGTGCTCGTCTCAGCATAGGCAGAGCTGTGCCTACCAAGGATTGCTTGATCAGCCGGGCCAACACATGCCTTGGCCGTCCAGCTCAACGTTGTCGCCTTCAGAGAATGGGATGATACCCTGGGGCCCTCCACCTCACCACTTGTTTCAAAGCAAGCACGAAGAAAGCGCGTGACTTCCGATGAAGTGATCCCCCTTTTGCTGGCTTCACCCCACCCATGCAATGAGGGTGTGAAGAGGCCCACTGACCTCCCCACTCAAACTCAAACCAACTGCATCAAATGCTTGTTGTGCAGCTGTAATCCACTCCTCTCCATCGACTCCGATAGCCGGAATGACGATGGGCAACAACACAGTCTTCTGAGCCGCTTGCCGAGAGGTCTTGTGGACTCGTGTTTGGATCTCAATGAAGCCCCCTTGATTGTCAAAGTCGCAATCAACTCTGTCTATCATCGCCAGGTCAGAATGTCTGCACCTACCATACAGCGCTGTCAGGATATACCCCACAAAAGATCTATCAACTGGGTGTGTTGCATCAGCTGTCAATGTCTGATGTAGCCACTTCACCTGCTCCACAGTGAGAACCTTAGCCTGAGTAAGCGGCTTTTTCGTGACGTAAAGAACGTCTGCAAGCCCCTTCAATCTGCGGCTGCAAATGGCATCCCAACTGTCAAATCCAAAAATATGTTTGGCATAGTTGCAAGCTGACAGAAAACTGTTGGCTCTAGTTGGCGCAGCTCCAAGCTCCTGAAGTGACCCTAGGTAGGCCCACGCATCTTCTTCTGAAACGTGCTGTGAATCTCTCTTATGCAAAGACACGTCCCTCCAGCGCAAAAACTTCAAGATGGCGTTGGCCCTCGAAACAGCTGTTGATTTTTGACCTGACCCCCAGAATGGCACTAATTGTTTTCCTGGCTCCAGATTTGTCCAAATCAGACTCCAGCGATTGCTCAATAAGTTTACCCGTCTCTGAGGCTTCAGGCCTCAACAGCAAGATGCATAGCCACTTCTCCACCGCATCATTGAGCTGCTCACACCTTTGTTCCTCAAAGGTCTTGTCAGAGATCACAGCAATGGCCTTTTCAAAGTAGTGACCCTGAAATTCCATGTCACGACTGTCTACATCTTCAACTATCTCTGATGTCTGCATGAAGGCTGCACCGTCCAGTCCAACCCAGTCCACTGTTGCCTGAGGTGCAGGGCTGAGCTCTGTCTTGTCTCTGCAGAAAATTTTTCTGGCCACACCTTTTTCCCATAGCATCTGCAAAGAAGGCCTCTTGCGAGTGTTGATAAAAGAATGAGCCAACATCATGGAAAACTGATCCTCTGACAGCGTCGATCCCCTTGGAACCATAGAAGCTCCTAAATCCAAGGCTGACAGCCCCTGCGCTTCTGTATGCTGTTCATCACGTTCTCCAGTGTCAGCGTTCAAATCTTAATTAAGATCCAGCTCATCCCCACCAAAAAGCTCATCCAAATCTGCTGCAGCAACGTCAGTCTGAGCGTTCGACACCAAAGATTGCACGTCATCAACGCTGTGAATACTTCGACAAGAAACAACATCGGAATTACTGCCGCTACTCCTGAAAGGGGTGAGTGTTTGTGTCCTCCACGGCATGGTCTGTAATTGAGGAGTCTGCACTGGAAACCAAGTCTGAATCCAAATCTAAATCCCAAACCCCACCTTGACCGTGCTCCACTGGCTGAAGATACAGTTGAACCGGCGGAGAAGGAACTGAAAATGTGGAAAGATGCAAATCCAGTTGATACTCGGTTCTACGTAGCAAAATCTCCTTCTGGTCGCAAAGAAACAAGATGCACGTCAGCAAAACTCTCTGAGACTCAATGCCAGTAAGAAATGCAAAGACACCTGCCTGAACTTGGCCACATACAGGGCTGGCGAAAATGCAAAAATCTTGCGGATCACACTCACAAGCCCGTTGCAGAGAAATATGCATTCAACACAGCAGCAGCCAAATTGCAAAGCTGAAACCGGTCACAAAACCAAAGACCCAGGTAAAAAGGACTTGATGACCACTGCAAATGTTTAGAGGAAGCCCCAAGCTGATTCGTTGAGAAGCAGCAACAGCTCCACGAGCTCGAGCTCCCATCAACGCACCGACACGCGCCGGCACAGAGAAAAAATCCTTTAAAAGGATCTCCCGCCACCCTACCCTGTTTTGAGCAATGCATTCGAAACATATATGTTTTCCAATGGCCCAAGTTGAACTGAAGAAGTGACATCCACATTGTTGAGACTGCTCCAATCTGAAGTGAATCCAAGACATGCACTGCAACAATGACAAGTGAAGCCAACAACAAGCAACTGTAAAATTTCAAGGTGTTGTTCCCAAAGCAAACAGTTGTTCGTTTGATCTGCAACTTAAATTCGATATACGCATTGCAGCATTGCCGAAGGGAATGTGAAGACAAGAGTCAAGCACACCAAAAACCATGTGACCACCAGATGCAAGAGGAAGCAAAGCAAAGGTAGCAGCACGAAAGTTCCTTTCTCACCAGTTTGGGAAATAAGGCGCTATCACAAGTGACCGCTAGCTTAACCTGGAGAAATCACGAGGACAAATGGAGAGGATGAGAAACTTCCAAACGACATCCAACTGGCATCTGTGAAAAACATGAATCCGCTCCATTGGAAGAAACGATTCCGAAATCCATTCCAACTTCTGGTCCCAAATTTCGAGCTCTTGGTTCTGAAGAGAGGGCAGAACTGAAGCGTTTGCATGTGAATCTGGGACATCCTGATCCAAATCGTTTCATCAAATTCCTCACGGAGCGTGGTGCATCAACTGCTGCGGTTGAAGGGGCTAAAGACATGTGTTGCGATGCCCGTGTTGAAACTCAAAATCGACCAAAGCTGTCTCAGCCTGGTAGGATACATGTTGATTTGGACTTCAATGACGTTGTTGGTGTACTGAACAGTTGCGACCAGCGTCACTTCGTGAGTTTTCAAAACTTCCCAGAAATGCCGAAGGGGTAGTAATTTTTGAGAAACCCGAGGGTAGGAACTATATTGAGTTAGAGGGGTACCCCGAAAGTGGTGATGGTGATAATGTCCCAGAAACTGGGGAATATTCACCTGGAACCCCATGGCATCTTCTGGAATGTCAAGTCAGCCTGAGCAAGAAGACTCCAATTGAGGTTCCCGAGGTCCCAGGGTCAGAATTGGGTGAGAAAACGTCTGTTGAAGGGATTGAGGAAAACCCTGAAAATGAGAGTCTAAGGTTGGGCTTAGTCCTCATGAAATCCCCATTCCTGATGCTGGTGATGATGGTTCCCGAGGTCCCAGGGTCAGAATTGGGTGAGAAAACCTCTGTTGAAGGGATTGAGGAAAACCCTGAAAATGATTTCCCCGATGAGTCTAAGGTTGAGCTTAGTCCTCATGAAATCCCCATTCCTGATGCTGGTGATGATGATGTGTTGTTTCGAGATGACGCTGTTGTGGGGGCTGGGGAAATTGGTGTTTTGGAAATCACCCTTGAAGACCAAGAATGGGACACTAATCTTGCTGAAGCGTTCTGCGATCATCCAGAGCTGACAGAGCAAATTTGGTTGACTACTGGTGAAAAACGTAACTAAACGAGTTGAAGTCAACTATCGGGCACAGACCCCACAAGATCAGGCTTTGTTTGATGCAGCCAAATCCAAAGAAGTCAAGGCCTGGATTGATCATGGCACGGTCAAGAGGGTGGCCAAAGGCACACTCAGTGCTGACCAAGTGATGCGGTGCCGCTGGATTCTGACTTGGAAGAGATGCTGCTGGCTCCACCGAACGACGTGCAAAGGCACGTTTGGTGGTCTTGGGATTTGAGGATCCCCAAATCCAGTCCGTCCATAGCGACGCCCCAACTTTATCAAAAGATGCAAGGCAGCTACTCCTCCAGCAGATTTCATCGCGGAGGTGGAAGCTGATCAATTTCGATATTTCCACGGCCTTTTTAAAGGGCAAAGGTGATGGGCGTCCTTTGGGAATCCACGCACCACAGGAGTTACGGGATGGTTTGGGTATGAAGGATGGGGAACAGTGTTCTCTCACTGGGGGTGCATATGGAAGAGTTGATGCCCCCTATCTTTGGTATAAAGCCCTTAGATCCACATTGGAGGAACTTGGTTTTGTCACATGTCCATATGATGGGTGCCTATTCAGTTTGGTAACTCCTGGTAGAGATGGAAAACCTCGGGTGCGGGGAATTCTAGGGGTCCATGTGGACGACGGGCTGGGCGGCGGGGACTCGTACTTTCATGAAGTTTTCGCCAAACTGCGAGAGATCTATGATTTTGGTGCATATAACGAAGGGGAGTTCGGGTTTTGTGGGGTTCGATATCGTCAATGGGATGATGGGACCATTGAAATGGATCAGTGTGGGTATTTGGAGAAGATCGAACCAGTTGAAATCCCATGAAGTAGAAGATAAACCCAGAAGAAGGATTGTCCGCAGTTGAAGTTCAACAGCTCAGGCGTATCTGTGGAAGTTTGCAATTTGCAGCGTTTCACACAAGACCGGATCCAGCCGCAAAGGTTGGAATCCTTCAATCCATGGTGACGAAGGGAAAGGTACAACATTTGATTGATGCTAACAGGGTGTTGTATGAGGCAAAGAAACATAAGGTGTGTTTGGTGATTGTTCCTTTTGCTGAGAGTCGTGTGACCTTCTGTTGTTTTTCTGATGCTTCATTTTCCACTGCAAAGAATCTTTCCTCTCGTCAAGGAACCCTGATTTTCTCCACAGACCATGGACTAGCTCAAAATGAACAGAGCAAGCACTGTTCCACACGATTCAAATGAAGGATGAGAGCAACGACTCATTTCTTGCTCGCTCCGATGTCTTGTGGAGCAAACTGCTGTCACAGAAACTGTCTCTGGCCGATTTGCAGGCCTTTATCATGCTGAGGGGTTCAACCTTGACCCCAGAAGAGAAGAAGAGAGTGATTCTGGAAGCTGACAACAGCCTTGAAGGAAAGCTCACCGTGAAGAAGGTGTCCGATGCTGTGAGGCTTCTTGGAGCCACTTTCTTTCAAGAGATGACCGGTACGAAGTCGAATGCAAAGACGAAGGTATACAGTTCTGAGACTTTGTTGGCTGAGGACAATGAAGGCGAATCAGCCTTACAAGTACAGGATGAGTTGTGTGAAGATGACTTTGTGGAGTGTTTGTTGAATGAAGGCGACGAGGACGCGTCGCTGATTGCTGATTTTGAGGCGGCAGCCTCTGACCTGGTTCAAGAGGACTCTGAACTGGCATCGGCATTTAGTGCCTATCAGGACGCCAGAAAGCGTCTCTCCGAGAAATTCCGGAACCGAGGGTTCTGGAGTACCAGTACTAGATTCAGCAGTCAGTCAACCAAGGGTAAGGGTTTTTCCAACAAAGGTGGTTCCAAAGGCAAAGGGTCATGGTCTCAGCGCCCTAAAAGGAGCCTTCAAGACCGAATCCTGAATAGTGTGTGCCGTAACTGCAATCGAAAGGGTCATTGGAAGGCTGAATGCCCATTCCGAAACAGTCCTTCCGGTGGTTCATCAGTTCCAGCATCCACAACTGGTAGCATGCCGACCACGACAGTGACGGTGGAATCACCTGCAGACATCCTTCCCTTGGAGTTCTTAGATCTGCCCAGTGTTCAACATGAAGCCATTGACGCCACTTTGCCTGTTTTGCCTGTTTTTGTGAATGTTTTGACGGATAATCAGTGGGGACATGCCTATAAAACTGGATTGATTCATGGGGAATCTAATAGTGGGGATAGGTATAGTCAGGGTTCTCAATCCACTGCCCGTCAGCGCCTGAAAGCCTGGGGCTTCAGGAATAGACAGCACTGCGAGTCTCCAAGACGTGAGGATCCGCTGAGCCCGATGCCGCTAGCTAGAAGCATGCAGGAATGTGAGAATTCCTTTTGCAGCCTGCCCCGACATCAGAAGAATGTCACCAACATGCCATTGATGGTAGACAAGTCAGCTAGCCAGCACTTGGACACACACCCGCATGCTGAGAATGTTTGTTTTGCCTCACATGGGTCTTTTGGCATACTTGATCTAGGCGCATCCAAAACTGTCATTGGCAGCGAGAATCTGGCCGAATTAATCCAGAGCCTTGACGTCGATATCAGACAGAAGCTGTCCCGGTGCCCTTGTGATATTACCTTTAAGTTTGGTAATCAAGCAACACTGACCAGCAAACAAGCTTTGGTCATTCCACTTGGTCCATTGAAACTTAAGGTAGCAATTGTGAGTGGAGGCACCCCGTTTCTTGTCTCTAATACATTGATGAGAACGATGGCAGCCAAGATCGACTGCTCAGCACAGCTCTTGTTCAGTGATATGCTGCGGACCCCAATCAAACTTCACCTGACCCATAAAGGACTATTCCTTGTGGACATGAATGCTTTGATCCGATCAGCCCTGGACAAGAAATCCGCAGTTTGTCCTGGCCAGTTGCATGGACCTGCCGAGACCTTTATGTCCAACGAGACAGATGCAAAACATCAGCCTGCGAAGTGTGTTCCGAAGGAAGTCAACACCGATCAAGTAAACATTTCCAAACACACCACTTCACATGACACACATGATGAATCACATTCCCAGAAATTTCAATCCACACTGAGTTCACCGTTGCACTGCCATGCCATGACACAAACATGTGACCAACATGTTCATGCCGTGATCAATCCAGAATATGATGCCAATGCCACAGACCATCACTCTCAGGCCAATAGGGTAGACTTCAGCACCGATCGCTCGAAGTGTGAACCCCGACATGTCGTTGTCCCAGAGACTCAATCGTCTTCAGATCCCGAAAGTGGTCGTGCAGGAGAATCTGGACCATTTGACGTTGACAGATCTGGCAGAGGAGACGATTGCGTTCGGGCAGAAGTACAAGGGGTGCCAATATCAGGAAACCTGGCAGGATCAAGAATGGATCCAATTTATGATCTCCCGATACCAGAGCAGCTCGAAGCCCGAGCACCGCCGGTTCCTGAAGTATGTGGAGCTTCAGATCGAAGCACTGGAGCAGGGCCAAGCTCCACCATCGGCCAATCAGCAGGGCGTCATTGCCCCAAAGGCCAAAGCCAAAGTGAAGGCCATGGCAAAGAGTATCGCCACGGCATCAGTCGCCTCTTCGCTGCCGGATGGCGAAACCGACTGGGATTTGGAACCAGAGATGTACGAGCCTCCGACTATGAGCCGTCTGCCAATGCCCCAAGCGGAGGATGTGGCCGCGCTGCAGCAGCGCATGTTGAACATGGAGGAGGCCCTGATGCGAGTGATCCGCCATATCGAGGACCAGAGCCAGAACACCAATGTCCAGCACCATGCGGTGGAGGAGAACTGGTGAGAGATGATCGGTCCGAAGATGTGCTGACAACCATGCACCATGAAACAACAAAGATGTTTGAGTTAATCCAACAAATGTCAAATGAACTGCAACAAGCCATCCAGGAAAACCGTCCTTTAGGCAATCGATGGACTCTTGGGGAAGTGATGTGTAGTTCCAATTCACCATTGACTCATCAGGTGCAGCAGCAAGGGAAGCCAGCATTTAGATTTGGCTATGCTCTAGGCGATTTGGCCACCCAGGAAGGGCGGTCTTGCTTGTTCCGTGCCATTGCTCGCCACAGGCCCAGACATCTGTGGTACAGCCCAACATGCGGCCCATGGTCATCCTGGTCCCAACTCAATGCATCCCGTTCACTTGAACATCAACAAGAATATCAACTTCAACGCAGTAACCTCCTGTACCAAATTGCACTTGGAATTGTCCTTTACCGTCACCAAGTATCACATGGAGACCATTTTCATTGAGAACAACCGAGAAAATCATTGATGTTTCAGAATCCCATCATGTCAGAAGTCCACGAACATACACAAGCCTGTGAGTTCGATATGTGTAGAGCTGGGGATTTGCGAGACCCTGAAACAGGTCAACATATGAAGAAAGGGATGTCCATACTCACCACTTTCCCTCCGATGTACTTGAGATTTCACGGAATGACATGCCACCACGACCATGAACATCAGCCCATTGAAGGGTCCTGCAGACTGAACAATGGTCAAACCAAGTAATACAAAATGCCTTAGTTAGAGTTCTAGTTAAACTAGTTGTAACTAGTTACAACTAGTTCTAACTAGTTGTAACTCGTTGGCTAAATAGTTACNCAAGTAATACAAAATGCCTTAGTTAGAGTTCTAGTTAAACTAGTTGTAACTAGTTACAACTAGTTCTAACTAGTTGTAACTCGTTGGCTAAATAGTTACAACTAGTTACAACTAACTATTGGGCAATAGTTCAAATAGTTTGAGTTAGAACCAACC
>BGPT01001164.1:32820-83404 GCA_003297045.1 Symbiodinium sp. clade C Y103 | reverse complement strand
CAACTAATTAGAACCTTTTTGTAACTAGTTAGAGAACTAGTTGAAACTAGTTGCAAACTAGTTGCAGAGTTGGTTGTAACTAGTTCTCAACTAGTTGCACAATTAGTTGCAACTAGTTACNAGTTGCAGAGTTGGTTGTAACTAGTTCTCAACTAGTTGCACAATTAGTTGCAACTAGTTACAACCCTCCAGGCCCAGAGTTGGAGAGTCAGTTGCAACTGGTTGTAACCCCAGCCCCGGACCCAGAGTTGGAGAATTAGTTACAACTAGTTGTAACCCTGGCTCCGGGCCGAGGGTTAGAGAGTTAGGTGTAACTAGTTGTAACCCTAGCCCCGGACCGAGAGTTGGAGAGTTGGTTGTAACTAGTTGTAACCCTGGCCCCGGGTCCAGGGGTAGAGAATTAGGTGCATCTAGTTGCAGCAGCAGTAACAGCAACAGTAACAGCAGAAGTAATGGTAATAAAATTTCCTGCCGGATTAGATTTCTTCATAAAACAAACAGTAGTAACAGTAGTAGTAGCAGTGGTAGTAGTAGTGGTAGTAGTAGTAGTAGTGGTGGCAGTAAAATTTCCTGGCCCATTTGTTTTGGTCATAAAACAAATAGTAGTAATAATAGTAGTAGTAGTAGTAGTCGTAGTAGTACTTTTTTTGTAACTAGTTGTAACCCTCTCTGGGGCCTCCCAGGGTTAGGAGGTTAGTTGTAACAGTTGTAACTATCTCTGGGGGACCCCAGGGTTAGGAATTAGTTGTAACTGGTTGTAACTATCTCTGGGGCCTTCCAGGGTTAGGGGGTTAGTTGTAACTAGTTGTAACTATCCCTGGGGCCTCCCAGGGTTAGGGGGTTAGTTGTAACTNTTGCTGAGTTGCTGGGTTCCCCCCCCCCCGCCTGAGACCCCCATAGTTGTGGGTTAGGGTTGAACCCCAACCCCAACCCACCCCACCCGACCCAACCTCAACAACAATTCTGTCTTCCAAATTGAACTCAGCAAAATCCTCGTTAGTGAATTGATCCGCAAACACGTTTTCCTCCCGAGGGCGGCAGCTTCAAAGCTGAAGACAATTGCATGTTCACCGCCATCAATGGCCACTTAGTGGCGGCGGCGCGTTTGGATGAGAGCGCTTCGTTTGCTTGGTTATCAGTCCAGCTAGCAAAGACATCGACATGCTTTCTGTCCTTCCCATGCGGCGACCAACCAAACACCTGGAGGGCCATGCACGAGGACATCAACTCCGCTGCCGTGGAAGCCCACTGTGAACTTCCATCCTCCTTGAAGAAACATGGAATGTCATTGGGAGTCAACCTCAATGAGAACCACCTCTTAGTTGAAAGTTCCCAACCTGCCAAAACAATGAAACCCTGAGCGCACTTAGCGTCTGTACGGAATTGCTCACCAGTCGTGGGCCTGATCCTCTTTGTAGAGACCATGAACGTCTCTCTCTCCAACTCCGCGGAAATGTAGCTCAAAGCAAACACCACCGTATCTGGCAACCTCCCTACTGCCCCCTTCGCTGTAACTGCCGCCCTGCAAACAATGGTGACAAGTAAGCTTCAACCAAATCAACAACTGCGAAATGAAACCTAGTCTTCCAAGAAACTCGGCAAACTCTCTCGCCTGCACCACATACTTGTTTTCCTTTTCCTTCGCAATCCATGACAAGAGCCAATCACTACGCTTGACTGTGATACCAACTTCTCCAAGGTCGTACCGGATGCGGAATCCCACAAACTCTGAAGGAAATCGGAAATCCCCCTGTGAATTTGTCATTTTTTGGTTGTTTCAGGATTAAGTAAATTCCATAGAATCAACCAAGACTTAAAAAAAAGTAGTTCTGATTTGTGGAAAGTAGGCAGATGTCAATATTATCACACCATTCCTAACTAGTTCTTTGCTGTTTGAATGTTTGTGACTTTATCGTCCATTGGCAAACGCGTGGGCCAATCTCAAAAAACTGCACTGTTGGTTAAAGCTGTTCCATCAGCTGTGCTGGAGGAACTAAATTCACGTGCTCTTTTCTTATACAGTTTGGCATGACCCAGATGAGTTGCATCCGTGTTGTTTTCCGAGTGCCGGTAGGTGCCAATATTTGAGACTCAGCTGGGATTCGTTGGAGAGATGTAAAAAACTATGTGGATTGAGTTCTGCAGCTGCCACAGTTGAATTGAAGGAACATGTACAGGAAAGCCTGTTTTATCATGGGGTTCAACCTTACACCAATCAATTGCATCACAATCAAGTTGGTTAGATATATCCCCACATATGTGTGCATATATATATATATATTAATACATACATATCTAGCCAACATATACCTATATCAACCCCAACCATAGCCAGTTATGTCCCCATCGAACCCAGTCCTGTCCCCCATTAAAGTGGTTGGTTCCATCCCTATCAAGACATAGATATATGGGTTTGTCCCAAAATAGGGGACCCAAATCCAATAGTGTATCATCATTCTCCATAGTAAAATGTCCAACACTCTGGTAACCCAGTCTCATAAACCCCCAAAAGAACAATTTTTATAGGTGGTATAAATCAGGTTTGTGACATTGGTTTACCACATTAGTCCCCTATCGCTGGAGCTGCCTGTTGGCGAGGCTCCGCAGGGAGAAACAACGACTCTTTCGCTGGCGCCTGCGTGTCAAACAGCGCAGGCGGCGCGGCTGGCGCGGCCCTGAATCTTTTCAGGGAGCAACCGGAAAATCACGGTTTTATGGTATCTTAGAATCAATAAAAGTGAGAATGGGGTCCCCGCCAGCTCATAAGCAAGAAGCCAGATCCAAACATGTAGGAATTTCTTGGCCGCAACAAAAGCTCCATGTAAATCATCCGCATAAATCATCTGCATCATCCAGCGTTGATGAAACATGACACCAACGAACCGTCCAAGCAAGTCTGCAGTCTTCGCCCGCCAGTGTGGTGCACTAGACACCCCACAGGTTCCAGTTCAGCATTCGAATCAGCCCAATGCAAGTCCGGACCTTCACCAGGCGATGCGCGGCCTTGATGGCAGAATGGAGCTTCTCCTGGCTATAAGTAAAGTCTGTACATAGTGATCTACCCGTTGCATGTTAGATTACAACGCCGCTTCTCGTTTACTCTTCTGCTCGTCTCCTTATACGTGTGCGGAATGGCGCCCTACGCAAAAACCCCAAACCAAGAAACCAAAAACCATTGAAAATCCTCGCCGAACGTGTCTCGTGAAAATTTCCGCAAATGACCGCATCAAAAACTGACATGTCAAGCCACGCTGAAAAATGCACAAGGTGGAAAACACTGCAGCTCACTTATTTTCGTGGTCTTGCTTTGCAACAGTCCGGGGTTTCGACGTGGAGGCCTTTCGGTCGGAGTTTCCTCCGGTTGCATTCGAAAAGCAAACAGTTGTAAAGATCGCTGATTGTTTCCTAAGCGGTGACCGTTCTGACTAGTCCTTTGCAGGGGCATTTCAGCTGGTCTGGTTTCTTCCCCCCTTGCTAAAATGGGGTTGGGTTGGGCGGGACAATTTTGACTTGGGTCCGGAATGTTTTAAATCCCAGCCACCTACCCTTGAACCAGGTGCTGTCCAAACTGAAGATGAACGACATCACCAAAGGAAGGATAAGAACAAGATTGGTTTCGAAGGGAATTCATCTGAACATGACATTTGCTGCACTGGAAATTTCATCAGGATTGCACAGGTGATGAGTTCAACCTTTTAGAAAAACGTGACATTTGGCTATTTCTTGTTTGGTTTGTGCCATTTGGTGGTTCCATTTCGTTTTGGTGTGGGGTAGAACGTAGCACCACGCAAGAGAGCACAAGAGAAGGGAAAAGATGAAGATATGCGATAAAGACGCGGGTATGATATTGCTCAGACCAGGCTTAAAGCCAAGCCTTGTTTACTCACGCGGAGAGAAAAAATTGTCTGCAAGCAGAAATATCCTTGCAAGGCGCATGTTGGGAGTGTGTTGGTCCAATGTTGGCTCTATGTTGGGCCGTGTTGGGCCGCGTTGGGCCCATGTTGGGCCCATGTTGGAATATGTTGAGCGATATTGGGCCCATGTTTGCTGATGTTGAGCAATGGTGGGCCCATCTTGGGCCCATGTTGAGCTTTGTTGGACCCATATTGGGCCATGTTGAATCCAAGTTTGGCAACTTGGCCAATTTTACGACCTTTTCAAAAACGTGGAAAAAAAAACAGGATTCTCTCAGAACAAAAATAACTCAAGAAACTGCCGGTAACTCAAATCGTACACCGAGGAGAAACAGTGATGCCAGATCGCGAACACCCCAAGCAAAAGGTATGCACCAATGATCATGAACTGAGGGTACGTCCAATACATATGCCAGGCTGAGAATTGGATGGCCCTGTGGCTAACCAAAGAAACCTGGTGAAACACCACGGGATTAACCCACCGTTCCGCTGATGTGAGAACCAATAACGTAAGGACCAGCATTAGTCGTGACCAGTGAGAACATGCAATCTGATACGACAATTTGGTCAAGGAAGCTATTGGACTATTGGGTTGACAATGCCCAAGCAACTGTTGGTCGTCGTATTCCACAGTTCCCTGCCCTTATTCCCCGATTCTTCTCTCGGGTTGATGGTTCTTGTTGTGCTTTAGCTCTGCTTCGGTTGTGCTTCTCCTTCCTGTGTCTTGTTACCCTCATTGTGGCATTGTTGGGTTCCACATTGAGCAAGTGACATCGACTATTCACTCGCACACCACGGAAATTTGTACTGGTGCATTTGCGCCAATGCAATGACTATACTGTTTGGAGTCCAACACTGCGCGGTAACAAAGAAGACACCAACATCTTGAAGATCTTCTGAGAGCCGGGCGGGGTTTCGGCATTCCCATTGTGAGAACAATTTGTTTTTTTCACTGTTTTCGTCCGTTTGTTTCAGTGACACAGACCGTGAGCCAGCGCGCGCTATTTCCCAGCAAAAAAATCTTGTTTGCCTCGTTGTTGTACTCTTCTGGCTGCTTGAGCGCAACTGCCCAGGCCGAGTGGAAAATGTGCCAAAGCGCACATTAGGTATGCGAGGATGCGATCAATAGCTTCGAGGAAGCGGAATATTCCATGATCACATTCTCATCAGCATTCATACTCAAGACGGACAAAGCGAGAAAAGTGACGGCTCTCTAAAACAAAAGCGCAAGATGGGTGAATTGAACTGGGTGAACACAACTCTCGAGATGAGAAGCCATCTGGAAAGCAACCAGGAAGCCAAAGAAGTTAAGCGGAAGGTAGACTGATAACTTTTACTCGCAACGGAGCTTGAGAGAAACGGTGTCACGTCGTCTGTCCCACCTTTCAATGAGCCAAGTGACATAGTTCTCAGCTGTGAGTGCTGTGCTGAACTGGCAAATGCAATCTCGCAGAATCAAACATGGTGACACAGCGTCAAGACTCTTGGTGCATCACTTTTCCATGCTCCTCGTTCCTCCATCTGCAAAAGAATCCGCACAGGGTCAAAGCTTTCAGAATGCAGGGAGCTGAGCATGTCAGACATTAGCTGATGATGAGTCTTCGCCAAATTACCGGGCGATCACTATGGTGATGCAAGCTGGATCGGCATCCAAGGGATTCAGCGCAATGCATTGGGATTCTGGAGCTTTCGTGAGACGCTCCCAAGTTGCACGAGATACATGAATTGCGCGGGTGTCTGGACAAGCTGTGAAAGCTGTAGATGGCATGTTCTTCGGGATTGGTAGCGCACTCAGTTTCAGGCTGCTATCAGCGCAAGCATTCCACTTCATACAGAGTTCTCTTTCAGCTTCGTTATTGCAGTGATGTGCCACTTGCGTGTGCATGTTCAGTTTGTGCAATTCAACTTGGTGATTTCTACATTTGCAATGAAAGTTCAATTTTTCAACTTGAATGATTGTGTCAGTACAGTCGATGTCGTTGCATCTTGTAAGATTGAGCTTGTCTTGATTAACTTCTTAATGTATGATGCTTGCATTGCGGAAGCACATGGTAGGGTGGAGGGAATCTTCCTTCCATAGGATTTTCTGACCTGCCTCGCGCGCGCAATTTTTACCTACTGCATCAATTTGTACCTACTGCAGTTTCATTTTCACGTGGAAGAGGATGTTTCTGCTTATTGGGAGCACTGCAAGAACTTGGAATTCTGTCAGCTTGCAATTACGCAAAACACCATTTGAATTTTACAGCTTGGAAGGTTCAGGAGATGTTCTTTATGTCAACAAGAAACCGTTGGCCCAGGCAGAGGTGCTCACAGTGGAGCAGGTCAAAATGGCTGCTCCAGCTGTTGAATGCTCACCCTGTTGATAAGTCCATCGCTGGGGCACGCGCTGGTGGCCTTGTATGGCCGTTGCAGACATTCAGACCTTGCTGTGATCGACAAGGTGGTCTTTGACTTTGACAAGGCAGGTGGATTCATTGAGATCCAAACCAGGTTCACAAGACCTCGAGGCAAGCAGCCCAAAAGAGCATTCTCTTGCCAATCTTCATACCTGCGGTTCGTGTCACTGGTTGAGTTCATCACTGCAGCACAGCATGGAGAAGTAGCTAGGTGTGTGCTTGGAAGCTGGCAGCTCGGTTGAGGATGGTGGCAACATGTCGTCACACTCCCTTTCGCTAACAGCCTTAAGTTGACAGCCAAAGCTTGTGTGGGGCCAGCGGACCAAGCCATTCTTGGAAGACACAATTCAGCCAATGCTGAAACCAGCGCGGTCTGTTCGTGCGATGCATCAATCCGTGCTGTCTCAAAACTCCAGGAGGTCATTGGTGCCGCTGCTAGACTGCCCCAGATTTTTTTGCTCGAAATCAGCGCACTCTGGCACAAGGCCTGTGTCACTAGTCAAATAAATGAAGCTAAATAAGAAATGAAACAAAATTGAAACGGCAAAGCCCGGCTCTCAGTGCTGCACCGAGTCGCCGAGACGAAGTAGCAACCACAGAAGGCAAAAAGCAGGCCAGATGAGGTTCCCAGGAAAATATAAGTATGGTGAACGAACAGATAGACAGTATGATTCCGTAGCACAATCCCATAGGCAATGCAAATGCCAGTACCTGTACGTAAGTATCCAGCGT
Source organism: Symbiodinium sp. clade C Y103 (assembly GCA_003297045.1). Classification (NCBI taxonomy): domain Eukaryota; class Dinophyceae; order Suessiales; family Symbiodiniaceae; genus Cladocopium; species Cladocopium sp. clade C. The sequence goes on along the minus strand of BGPT01001164.1, from coordinate 76,359 downwards.
CACTCCCGCTCCAGCTCTCTCATGACTCCCGCAACCACGTGCGGGAGAAAATCTAATGATGGGAGCATCAGTAGACCCCGATCATCACATAAAAAGCACCAAGAGCAGCAAAGCCATTTGAAAATTGTAATTGGCATGTCGACTCATACCGGAAGCTTCTATACCGCATCATACCCAATGAGCAGTAATTCAGTGTTGTCACCGAGACGCAAAGTATCCCTACCCCCCTCCAGGGGGGTGGGACTCAGGTGACAGCACTTTAGTATGTAGGCCATACCTGCCATCTCTTTGTATGCCTTTGAGGAAGCCGAGCGAGGGGAGGATCCACTCACCGAGCATAGAGATGCCCAAGATGATCTCCTCACTCTTGGCTACCACAAAGTCATCCTTGCACCCATGCGGTGCATGTAGCCACCACGTCATACGATTCGGCCACAAAGACAGCATGGGGTTGTAAACCGTGATTCCACAGCCTCCAGGCAATACGGCAAACCTTTCGCACTTTGTTCGCTATGTCGCTCCAGGGCGTGTATGGCACTTCATCGCCCGACTACTGTTGGTCTGGTCACATGTGCCACCCCGCCTCCGGGCAGTGAGGCATTGTTGGCAGGATTATGTGATTCGTAAATGGATCTCATCCGGGTCAGGTTGATTGTGCATGGAAATAGATACTGCTCTATGGCTTCCTAGGGTGCACTTTGGCACTGATCTACTCGGCCCAGGCAATTGGAAGTCACTGCAAACCCAAGGACACTAGTGCCCACTCACAGGGATTGTGTAAAAGTTGAAGAAGATAGATGGAGCATTGTTGCATCAAAGCCTTACACTTGGTCTGGTCACGCATTAGGGTTTGGTAACTTTTGCAAACTAAAAAAGCGAAAAACAGCTTGAAACTTCACGCTTGAGATATCACTTAATCACAGCTGCTTTTCCTGTGTCCTGCAACTTGTCTCACCATGTGAGATTTGGGACTTACCTCACCATGTGAGGAGTACTGACTAGTGAGGGTTCGGCCGCATGACAAGATCCTGCACAGTGCTTCAGCGCCACTGACTTGACGTGGACCAGCTTGTGCCTGCGATTGGGTGCTGCTGGCTCTTGTGAATTAAATTCCGGTTCTTCAACCGCCAGCTTGCACTAGAGCATCATACGATCAACAACTTCTGGATCGCAGCTGTGGTCTGATTCCTGTGAAAATTTTGAAGACTGTACGTCTGGAGCCCAGTGCGCTTCAGGCATCTTGACGTCTGCTGACAATTTGAGGTCATCTGGATGAACGCACTTCCGAGTCTAAAAGCTCTGCCGTGTCCCCTCAAGACGCGGTTCCAACTGAAGTGCAAAAAATGAACTACATTGGAAAGCAAAACGTTCTTTCGGCAATCGACCAGCGACAGGAACAAGCTATTCGATTTCTTATCTCATATACGTCAAGTCTTCGGAGCCGAAGTTTTCCGAATTTTGCGTCGATTGCGGTGGCGAAGATCGGCAAAGGTGCTGTGCAGGGTGATGTGCGGGCTCTTGAGCATAGGTGGCGACGCCTCCCAAGGTTGCTGTGCAGGGTGCCGTGGAGGGCGCCACCCCCATGGAATTTCAAATTGACTTTGAGTGTGTACAACGGTAAGAAGATATCATAATTCCCACCCCCCTGGAATTTCAAGTTGACCTGAAGGCGTACAATGGTGAAATTCCCACCCCCTATGGGACTTCAAATTGACCTTACATGCGTACAATGGTGATTAAGAAGATACCAAAATTCCCACCTGCATGGAATTTCAAATTGACCTTGAATGTTTCCAACGGTAAGAAGATATCAAAATTCTCATCGCCATGGAACTTCAAATTGAGCTTGAATGTGTACAATGGTGATTAAATATCAAAATTCCCACCCCCATGGAGCTTCAAGTTGACCTTGAGTGTGTACAACGGTAAGAAGATATCAAAACCACCACCCCCATGGAACTTCAAATTGACCTTGAGTGTGTACAATGGTAAGAAGATATCAATATTCCGACCCCAATGGCACTTCGAGCTGCAAAGTGACATTTGAGTGTGTACAATGGTAAGACGGTATCAAAATTCCCACCCCCATGGAATTTCAAGTTGACCTTGAGTGTGTACAACGGAAAGAAGATATCAAAATTCCCACACCCATGGACTTTCAAATTGACCTTGAGTGTGCCCAATGAAAAGAAGATATCGAAATTCCCACCCCCTATGGAACTTCAAATTGACCTTGACTGCGTACAACGGCAAGAAGATATCAAAATTCCCACCCCCATGGAACTTCAAATTGACCTTGAATGTATACAATGGTAAGAAGATATCAAAATTCCCACCGCCATGGAACTTCAAGTTGACTTTAAAATTGTGTACATTGGGAATTATGAAGATATCAAAGTTCCCACCCCCATGGCACTCCGTGTGTACCATGTTAAGAAGATATCAAAGTTCCGACCCCCATGGAACTTTCAATTGACATTTGAGTGTATACAATGGCAAGAAGATATCAAAATCCCCACCCCCATGGAACTTCAAATTGACCTTAAATGCGCACAATGGTATGTTTCCAATAGTAAGAAGATATCAAAATTCCCACCCCCGTGGAACTTCAAATTGACCTTGAGTGTGTACAATGATAAGAATATAGCAACATTTCCAACTCCATGGAACTTCAAAGTGCCCTTGAGTGCGTACAACGGTAAGAAGATATCAAAATTCTCATCGCCATGGAACTTCAAATTGACTTTGAATGTGTACCATGGTAATGAAGAAGATATCAAAATTCCCACTCCGTGTGTACAGATATCAAAGTTCCGAACCACATGGAACTTTTAATTGGCATTTGAGTGTATACAATGGCAAGAAGATATCAAAATCCCCACCCCCATGGAACTTCAAATTGACCTTGAATGCGTACAATGGTATGTTTCCAATGGAAAGAAGATATCAAAATTCCCACCCCCGTGGAACTTCAAATTGACCTTGAGTGTGTACAATGATAAGAATATAGCAAAATTCCCCCCTCCATGGAACTTCAAAGTGCCCTTGAGTGTGTACAACGGTAAGAAGACATCAAAATTTTCATCGCCATGGAACTTCAAATTGACCTTGAATATGTACCATGGTAATGAAGAAGATATCAAAATTCCCACCCCCATGGAATTTCAAGTTGACCTTGAGTGTGTACAACGGAAAGAAGATATCAAAATTCCCACCCACATGGAGCTTCAAATTAACCTTGAGTGTGCACAACATTAAGAAGATATCAAAACCCCCACCCCCATGGAACTTCAAATTGATTTTGAGGGTGTGCAGTGCAATGTTAAGTGGATATCAAAACTTCCACCTCCATGATACTTCAAAGTCACCTTGACTGTGTACAATGGTAAAAGAAGATATCCAAACCCCACCCCCATGGAACTTCTAATTGACCTTGAGTGTGTACAATGGTAAGAAGATATCAATATTCCCACCCCCATGGAACTTCAAATTGACCTTGAGTGTGTACAATGGTAAGAAGATATCAATATTCCGACCCCAACGGCACTTCGAACTTGAAACTGACATTTGAGTGTGTACAATGGTAAGACGGTATCAAAATTCCCACCCCCATGGAACTTCAAGTTGACCTTGAGTGTGTACAACGGAAAGAAGACATCAAAATTCCCACCCCCATTGAACTTCAAATTGACATTGACCTTGAATGTGTACAATGGTATGTTTCCAATGGCAAGAAGATATCAAAAGTCATACCCCGGTGGAACTTCAAATTGACCTTGAGTGTGTACAACGGTAAGAAGCTATCAAAATTCCCACCCCCCCGGAACTTCAAATTGACCTTGAATGTGTACAATGGCGAATAAGAAGATATGAAAATTCCCACCCCCATGGCACTTGAAATTGACCTTGAATGCGTAGAATGGTGATTAAGAAGATATCAAAATTCCCACCACCATGGAATTTCAAATTGACCTTGAGTCTGTGCAATTTTACGAAGATATCTGTGCGCATGTAAAGGGCGGTATTTCGTGGTGCCCGCAGCCGGCGCTTACCCAAAGGTACAAACAACTTACGGACACGCACGGGCCGCTTGGCCGCTTGCAGCCACTTCAGCTATCGGCGTGGTTTAACAACGCAAGCCTTGTCAGAAGCATACAGCGACCGGCCGCCTCCCAGCACCGGCCGGCAACCGGCACCGGCCAGCAAATTCACACCCGCCGAGCAACATCCACTGCATTGCCTGGCAGAACCGCCGCGGCCGGCAACCGGCAGCGGCCGGTGACCGGCGCCGGCCTGCAAGTTGACACCAGACGAGCAACCACTGTGAGCATGCATTGCCCGTGAGACCGGCAGCGGCCGCCTACCGGCCGGCATCCGGCAACCGGCCGGCAACCGACACGCGGTAGACCTTCCCTAGACCTACGGCCCGGCACCGCCCGGCACCGCCCGGCACCGAACCGGCACCGGCCGGCCGCACACCGGCAGCGGCCGAGCGGTACACCTTCCCTGGACGAACGGCCCGGCACCGGCCGGCACCGGCCGGCAACCGGCCGGCAACCGGCACCGACAAAAAAAGTATATACTCAAACGTTCAGCAGTTCAGTGTTCACAGAATGGAGAACGGGACAAGTTTGGCAATTGAAATCCGGGAATGATTTTCAATAATGAGAGACCGGTGGAAATGCAAAATCTCTAAGCAGTTCAGTGCTCACCTAATGGCAGAAATTGAACAAATGTGGCAATGAAATCCTGAAATGATTCTGCTCCAACGCTTGAAGAGACTAAAAGTCCAATCATGTTGCAAGGATGGCTTGAGCACATGCATCGAGTCAATCAATGCATGCTCCGCACAGGTGCTTTCCCTGTCGATTCCAATTTTGAACATGGGAACCATCAATGGAATTTGGGAAAAAGGTTGCATGACCATGCTGGAAGCTCAGAAACTTAGAGGACGAATGCAATTTATGGATGGGCAGCTTTTAGGCCGCTTGGGAAGATTGTGCATGAAGGCAGTTTCAGATCACGCATTCTCCAAAGGGGGTTCTAAGTTGGACACCAGGACGTTGGATGCGCTGAAAAGGTTTACAATTTTTCTGGAACACGCGGGGCCCAGACAGCTGCGTCTGACCAGCAAAGCAGTTTGGTTCGTATACAAAGATGCTTTGACATGGGAACAAATAAACTTCCTTGGAGCCTTGCAGAAACAGACCATTATCTTCGAGGCCGAGTTGTTGGCTCTGGTATTGGCCTTTGCACTGTGGAAAGAAAAGCTGATGGCGCAGTGGCTTGTTTGTTTTGTGGACAATTACTCGGCACGGGATGTTGCAATTTCGGGAAGTGGCAGAAACGATGTGGCAAGAAGTTTGATCGACTTCTTGCTCAAACTGGAAATGGCAACCTCATCCACTCCCTGGTACGGACGCGTGCCTACTCCTTCCAATGTTGCAGATGAACCATCCCCTGGGGTTGTACATGACCTCTTGTCAGTAGGGGTTCAACAAGATGATCCAGCCCAGGTGCTTGATCAAGTCCTTGAAGTCTTTGCTGGGTTTCGGCTAAGATGGGGGTTCAAACAAGATGCGCTACTTAAATGCCTGGCTTATGGCCTTATGGCTGTGTGACATTACGGTAGTGGTGCAGAACTGGTTGAAAGAGAGATGCAACAGATTGGAGCGATCTAATCAACAAATGCTTGTGCGGACGAAGCTGGGATGTCTCTCAGCAAATCTGGAGTTGTGCATTCTCCCCTTGTCACCACGCGGAAAAAAGGTGAGGCGGATTCAGGCTTGAAGTTCAAGACGTTTTGATTTCACACATGTCGTTTTTGAGAATGCAATCGTTTCGGCAACCNCACTTTCAGCAGTGCAATCATGTCGAAGTTTGGAAGCGAGATTTTTGAGAAAGGGTTGAGACGAAGTGTTTCGGTTCGTACAGGGGTAGCAGCCACCAGTTCTAGAAACCAGCTGGCGGTCACTTGTGATAGCGCCTTATTTCTAGAACTGGTGAGAAAGGAACTTTCGCGCTGCTACCTTTTGTGCTTTCTTCCTCCTCTTCGCGGCGACTCCCGTTTGCTGCTGCAGTGCCAAGCGTGCTTGCCAAAGTGTATCGAATTGCAGAATTTCAGTGAAGCTTGTTAACGCCTTCAGTGCTTGTGTATACGACTTCGTTTGTGCAAACAACGTTGGTGCAAATCTTGTTGCGTGTGCATGTTCAATTTGTGCATTTCAACTTGGTGATTTCTACATTTGCACTGAAGGTTCAATTTTTGAACTTGAGTGATTCTGTCAGTACAGTCGATGTCGTTGCATCTTGTGAGATTCAGCTTCTCTTGGTCAACTTCATATGTATGATGCATGCATTGCCCAAGCACAGGGTAGGGTGGAGGGAATCTTCCTTGCATAGGATTTTCTCGCCCACCCTGCCCTCCCTGCATGTTTTGCTACGAAAATCCTGATACTGATCTCAACCTGTACACCCCGATGAACGGTATCAGAGCTTCATTCAGTCCTTTAGTCATCCCTCTTGCGTGGGGGTTCAAACAAGACGCGCTACTTAAGTGCCTGGCTTATGGCTGTGTGACATTACGGTAGTGGTGCAGAACTGGTTGAAAGAGAGGTGCAACAGATTGGAGCGATCTAATCAACAAATGCTTGTGCGGACGAAGCTGGGATGTCTCTCAGCAAATCTGGAGTTGTGCATTCTCCCCTTCTCACCACGCGGAAAAAAGGTGAGGCGGATTCAGGCTTGAAGTTCAAGACGTTTTGATTTCACACATGTCGTTTTTGAGAATGCAATCGTTTCGGCAACCNTCACCACGCGGAAAAAAGGTGAGGCGGATTCAGGCTTGAAGTTCAAGACGTTTTGATTTCACACATGTCGTTTTTGAGAATGCAATCGTTTCGGCAACCTCACTTTCAGCAGTGCAATCATGTCGAAGTTTGGAAGCGAGATTTTTGAGAAAGGGTTGAGACGAAGTGTTTCGGTTCGTACAGGGGTAGCAGCCACCAGNCACTTTCAGCAGTGCAATCATGTCGAAGTTTGGAAGCGAGATTTTTGAGAAAGGGTTGAGACGAAGTGTTTCGGTTCGTACAGGGGTAGCAGCCACCAGGTCTAGAAATAAGAACTTGAATTGCGCACTTTTTCTTCATTGTGGCCTGTTGCCGGATGCAACAGGTCGACAAAGCGTGTTATCCACAACGTCCTTTTTACAACGCAGTTGGCTGAGCAAATGTGCATGCTGATCTTCAACATGTGTCCCAATAGGCCTTGAACCGAACAGTAGTCTTGACAACAGAGCAAGAAGGCGCGCGCAGCACCAGCAGCCAACACTAACAGTTTAGGGTTGCTCAAAATTTCACCCAGAAAAAAAAACAGATAAAACAAACGAGAGAGGGTGTAAATTTATATTTGCACTTTGTAGTTGGCAATTGTGTAAATGTAACAAGCATAGATGCAAGGTGTGTAGAGGTGAAATGTGTATTTTGGGTTGGTATTATGCAATGTTCTACTTTAGTAGATAATGCATTATCTGTTAACTCACTATGTGTGAAGGTGATGCTAGGTGCTCACCTGAACTTTACACGCCTCGCCTTGTTGTGTTTTGCCACCGTCTTGGGGAAAGAACTTCCGTCTTGCTTTGCGCGTGGTTCGAACATGTTCGTTGCGTGCGTGTTTTTAAACAGCGGGGTCTCTGGATTTTATTTATGTACGCGAACCGATGTGCTTGGTCTTCATGTGTGCGCAGTGCACTCGTGTTTGCATGTTGTGACAAACCTACAAAACAACCTTGTGTACAAACAAATCTTGACATGTTGTTGTTTTGTGTCTGGATGTTTCCTTGTGTGATTATGTTGTCACCTTTTGATGTGCTTGGAAACTCCTTTGTGGTTTGTGTTAATTGTTTTAATTTGTTTTGAACTGTTATGAGAGAACGGTTGCAAATCAGTCTTGCAATGTGCACACCATACCACATGTGGGCGGAAAACATTTTATGTTTTTGGTGGCCATTTTGGCTCAAGTATCGGGAGCAAATGTGCTGAATATGCAGCGCAGGGGCGCACTTGCCAAGGGGCGCGTCGCTCTGTCCTCGGTGATCCAGTTGCCAGCTGGTGTCACACAGCATTCCAGATTGCCTTCCATGTTTTGGTGGAGCCTTGCCATTTCTTGCGGTTTCTTTTCAGGATTCTGCACTGCAATTTTGCTGTTGTGGTACTTTTTTTGATGGACCAGCTGCATTTGTTAACTAAGCTCAAGACCTCTACTCTGTAGCAGGCCCAGAGGTACCCAGCCAGATATACATTAAAAAAATGCACAAAAAAAACGCATATAAAAACTATGTGAAACATATGTAAGACATATGTGAAACACATGTGAAACATATGTGAAACATATGTTGTGTTTGTGATCCATATATGTCATAAGATCTTATTATTCAAAAATAAGATCCTATTACATATGTGAAACATATATCGTGCATGTGATCCATATATGTCATAAGATCTTATTCTTTAAACATAAGACCGTATTACTTATGTGAAACACATGTTGTGTTTGTGATCCATATATGCCATAAGATCTTTTTGTTTTTAATAAGATCTTATTACATATGTGAAACATATGCGACACATATGTGAAACATACATTTTACATATATTGTACAAAAATAACACATATGTGAAACATCTGTGAAACATAAACCAACCATCTGTGAAACATATGTCATATAAATGTAGTGTTTTGTGAAACAATATGTGAATTATATGTTTAATATATGCAAATATATGTGTTTGTATGTGAAATATGTGTGTAAATATGTGCAAATTATATGCCTTTTTAATGTCATAAGATCTTATTTATATGAAATAAGATCTTATTACATAAAAATAAGATCTTATTACATAAAAATAAGATCTTATTACATAAAAAAGCACAAAACACATGGTTCATCACATAAATTGTCATATAATCTGCACAAATTCAAACATATTAATATCATATGTTTCACATATGCTTACATATATGCAACATATGTCGCATCATTTATGTGACACATATTTGTTTGTGTTCTGGAAATGCCCAAACATGTGCTTGCAATACGTATGGTGTCGTGTATTTATCTCTTTTGTTTGTGAAACTTATATGTTTCCTATTATGAATTCATTATGATGTTTTGCGTGTTCAAAATGTTTTGTATATGCGCAAAGCAAATGATTTACATATGCACATCAAATGTTTTACATGTGCAAATCAANTGTGCAAATCAAATGACGGAATGAGTCATGGCAATAAAACAGTGAGTGTTCACATGGATTTTATCATGTTTACCTGATTTGTTCACCGTTCTCGGCCACAAACACATATATGAAAGGATATATGCAACATATATGCACCATATATGCAAAACATATGTCTTTTTGCGTCATGATATATGATTCATATATGATAGCTATATGTTTTTATGTGATAAATATGCGAAATACATATGTAGCAACATAATATGTTTGATATATGTTTACTTATGCAAAATTTACCCGTATATGTATGTGATATGTATGCGTCTGCTCCGTAGCAGCTCTCCAGAAACAAGCTTTACATAGCTCTTGNCTTATGCAAAATTTACCCGTATATGTATGTGATATGTATGCGTCTGCTCCGTAGCAGCTCTCCAGAAACAAGCTTTACATAGCTCTTGGATTTAGTTAATGCATTTGTTTACACTGACGGAATTGCTGCATCTTCTTTTCGCCGTTGTGGTCGAGCTGCTCCGACGTTTTGGTTGTGAACCAAGTATTCCTCCAGTTTCCACTGAACCAATTTTGGCTTTCTGTTGTACTTCCAGGTGCTCTTTTTGTTTGCATCAATGTCGATTAGGGCAGACACATCAGGGCAGGCACCGCTGCCTCCAGCACTGGAATCAACCTTAGTTGGCATTGCTGAAATTACAAAGGGGGGTACTTTGGGTCGCAGTGATGGCCACGATGTTGTCGAACAGTTCATTGATGATCGTCAAGTGGATGATGCGATTGAACAGTTTAGTGATCCTTTTGAACATGACGAGATTGAACAGTTCACTGAACCCTTTTTGCATGAACCTGGACTTGGAGGGAGCCCTGACCTAAGTCATGCTGGTCGAGATTGCCTGGGCCTACACTTGTGGATGTTGACACTGACTGTAGTCTTTTACAACAGGACGGTGACTTGCAAGCTTTTTCAGATGCATACAGCATTGTAGGCAGCAACAGAGTTGAGTGTGTTGACAACAATTTGTTGGACACAGGTTCTCGTTGCCCTGAGCCTGGCAGGGACTTGTCATGGCTTCTTGACTTAGGGCGTGGGTCCACCGTGGAGTTGTCTACAGATCGGTTGGGGCCTGACACTCAAGTTGCCAGTGCATGCAGTTCACACGGTTTGCCTGGCTTTGGAATGGACAACAGCTCTTGGGCTTTGCGTGTTGACCCACCGAAGTTTTTCTGGGAGACTGACCCTTTCCTGAATACAGTATTTGGACAAGGGAGTGTCACAGGGCTTGAGCCGAAACGTCCTGCAGTCGACCTCGATCTGACTGTCCGTGAGCCTACAGATGTTTTTGCAATGTTGCGGAAACCCAAACAAGTCAGGGTGTCAGGGCTATGTGAGCAAGTTATAAAGCATGTGGAGGTGCGTGATGAGCGTGACAAACGACAGAGTGTTATTTCAAACTGGTCCAGCCTTGTATGCATTAACCTCGAAGCGTTTGCAATTGGTGATGCTATACTCGCCGGAGGTGGTCCACTGACACATGCTGTCGTTGAGACAAGCTTGAAAGCATGTTTTGCACGTAAAGCAACCTCAACGCTGGCCAAGAGATTCTATGCACTGATTCGGTTTGTAAACTTCTGTGGACGGAATGGACTGCAGTTTTTTCCCCTTCGTGAACACGTTGTTTTCACCTTTTTGCAAAGCATGGTGGAGGATGAGAAAGCCGCTGCAAGCGCTGGCCGATCTTTTCTCGAAGCCTGCAGGTTTGCTCGGGGCGTGCTGGGCCTGAGAGGCGACATGCTGAGCTTGGAACGGCACGGGTCGATGGCATGGCTGTCGAGTTGGGCAAACGGGCAGGGCCTATATTGCAGGCCAGTCCATTGCTTGTATCACAGGTGATTGCATTGGAGAAACTGGTTGCCACCACACAAGACTTGAAGGACAGGGTTGCATACGGTGCCATGCTCGTTTTGCTTTACTCCTGTGGCCGTTTTTCAGACGGCCAGCGAGCAGTCAACATGATCTTAGACGTCGAACGGTCAAGCATAGATCACGGTTCCATTGACTGTCCTGGTTTTGTGGAACTTCAGGTGTTAGGCAAAAACGGAGCAAGAAGCGATGTTCTGCGCCGTACCTACTTGCCATTGGTAGCGCCGGTGTACTCACTTGGCAGTTTTGGCTGGTTTCAAGCCTGGTTGCAAGCCAGGGAGATTTTGGGGCTGGAGATCAGCGGGAAACTTACAGCTCCACTACTTTGCCGGTTTGGGGCAGATGGGGTTCCGCTGCAACAAGAGATAACCTCCTCCGAATGTGGAAAGTTGCTCAGACGGGCGCTTCGTGTGGATGAGGATGGGAGCTCTGGCATTCGATCACACAGCCTCAAAGCCACTGCTTTATCTTGGGCCGGGAAGTTTGGAGTGGGGCTGGAGACACGTCGTCTCCTAGGCCACCATTTGGATGCCAATGCAAAATCAGCTGAGGCGTACAATCGCGACAGCATGGGACCTGCAGTGGAACAACTGGTCAAAACACTCCAGGCTATCAAACAAGGCTCAGAGCCGCTCAGGAAGGTTTCCTAAGGCAGCAGAGGCTGCTGCCGATGGACACCCGAATCAGATTCTGACTCAAGTTTTGTTCCGGACTCAGATGACTCTTCAGACAGCGATGAATTTTCTTTCTCTGGCCCGGGGGATTCAACTCTGTTGTGGCATTTGGTCACTCCGCAACTACGGCCTGAGTTTGTCGACATTCCTGAGTCATGTGCTGTTTATCGGAACAATGCGTCAGGGGTCCAACGCCTCAAGAAGCATGGCAGTCTCAGGTTTCTCTGCGGGAGGCGAGAATGTGATCGTTATACGTTTTTCTCAGGGAAGCCCATCAGAGGAGTGGCTCTTTGTGAACCGTGTCTTCACAGTAAGGATTTGATTTCTGAGAGTGAGCCACAACGGGTCCCGGACTCATGATGAGTGTTTTGCACGTTTTCATGATTTTTGCAAGTGTTCAAATTGTCTGCTGCATGATGCTTGACACCGAAACCATGTTTGTTGTTTGCTGCCATGTTTACTGACCTTGTCAGGTTTCAGCTTGTGATGTTTCTTGTGATGTGCATGTGCATCGTAATGTCATGAAACATAGCAGACAAAGTATGGGGCTGAAAGCAAACTGGACTTCAGCCAAGGGACACTCAGGTTCATTCCAATGTGGAAAGAATAGTGGCCCTCAGAATCCGTACCGCTTCCGATGTGGAAAGAATGAGCAGTCGGTCGGGTATCTGATGAGTTGTCAGTGAAATCATTTGTGATGCACTTGACATGTCATGAGTGCTATGCCATGTGCACAAATTATTTCCAGGCACAAAGGGCAGTACGCCTGGAAATTTTTAACTATAGTTATGAGTGCTGAGCATATTCAATTTTCGATCTCGCATCAAACATTGGTCCAAGCAGGGAGTATGCTCCCAGTCGATATGTCGACTGCAACATGTTGCTGCATTCTCATGGGACCGCATGTTCAGTTCACAAATCAATTTTCCGACAGCCACATGTTGCTGCTTTTTTCATGTGACCGAGTGGTGTTTTTGAGTACAGATAATTTTGTTTCATATCTGCTTCACTGTCATGCTGGAGTCATGTATGTTGCCATGAAATGACATGACTTGACTTTTTCTTTTAGAGACTCAGCGTGCGAGCGATGGCCAGTTATGCAGAGTCGAATGCAAGCTTCAAGCATCGCGCTCAACAGATCCAGCTGGCAGATGACCACATTCAAGCACTGTATGACAACGACGTTAGGTGCTTCAACCATTTGGCGTTTGCAGTCAACGGCCAACCTGGACAGCTTGACCAAGAACGTTTTCAGAATTTGGTTGACATGTTATGCCCCAGAGGAGCATCCATTGGGGTACAAGCTGGATTGAAACAGTTGGCGTATGAAGCGCTCACAGTGGCAGTTGCAGCCATAAAGCAGAGGATCGAGACGCCAGATGATGCAGTCCGTAAGCTACCTGCCCAAGAGAAGGACCAGAGACTGAAAACGATGAGAGAACAGATTAGTGGCTTCGAGATCACAGGCGACTATGAGCCTGCCCATTGCGTGATTGACGCATTTGCTGCGATGTTGGAAGAGGGTGCACTCAGACATTTTCCTCTTAGCAGATGTGTGAGCCGTGAGCTTGAGATGCTATCCATCAAGTCAGACAAGCATGTGGGGTCTTTGAAGCTGAAGTATTACCATACCTCCTAGCCCTGACATGCTGGGGGGACCTGATGAAGGGCAGGAATGTGCTCGCCTTTGTGGACAATGATGGAGCACGTCACAGTTGGATCAAAGGAGGTGCAGACTCGATTCATGCTTTGAGAATGATACACAAAGGGACACTTCTTGAGGCAGGCCTTGATGTTAGGCCGTATTTTTGCAGGGCGCCGACGACGAGCAATGTCGCTGACGGTCCATCCAGATTGGACTTCAAAGTATGTAAAGCGCTTGGGGCCGAAGAGTCCGTGGTGCCGTTAGACACCATATGCAAATGTGCAATTGGTGCTGCCTTCTAAATGAAATGAATAGATGGGGTGAGAGCTGGATGCGGCGCTCGTGCTTTCCCCCGTCTTTCGATGAAAAAGCTGTGAGTGCATTTTCAGTTTTACTTGCGGTGATGTCAGTTTCATGTTCTTTGATTTGTGTTTCCCGCATACATGACGATACCCGCGTGGTTCAGTTTGGATAGGATACGCGTAGGGATTCCGCTTTTAAGGGTTGGTTGTTTCTTCCCCTCTCCTTTGTGTGGTTGGTGGCAGTACTTGTGTGGCAGGGGCGTGTACTTGTGAGTGGTAAGATAAGCAATGTTCTACTTTAGTAGATAATGCATTATCTGTTANGGTTGGTGGCAGTACTTGTGTGGCAGGGGCGTGTACTTGTGAGTGGTAAGATAAGCAATGTTCTACTTTAGTAGATAATGCATTATCTGTTAACTCACTATGTGTGTAGGTGATGCTATGTGCTCACCTGAACTTTACACGCCTCGCCTTGTTGTGTTTTGCCACCGTCTTGGGGAAAGAACTTCCGTCTTGCTTTGCGCGTGGTTCGAACGTGTTCGTCGCGTGCGTGTTTTTAAACAGCGGGGTCTCTGGATTTTATTTATGTACGCGAACCGATGTGCTTGGTCTTCATGTGTGCGCAGTGCACTCGTGTTTGCATGTTGTGACAAACCTACAAAACAACCTTGTGTACAAACAAATCTTGACATGTTGTTTTGTGTCTGGATGTTTCCTTGTGTGATTATGTTGTCACCTTTTGTTTGATGTGCTTGGAAACTCCTTTGTGGTTTGTGTTAATTGTTTTAATTTGTTTTGAAGTGTTATGAGAGAACGGTTGCAAATCAGTCTTGCAATGTGCACACCATACCACATGTGGGCGGAAAACATTTTATGTTTTTGGTGGCCATTGTGGTATCAAGTATCGGGAGCAAATGTGCTCCCACCCTGGTCCCACCCCGCACATTGTCCGCTACTTGTTGAGTGTGTAGCGTTCTCTCGTTCTATATAGCCTAACCCCAGCCTAGAGAGCTGGATGCGGCACTCGTGATTTCCCCCGTCTTTCGATGAAAAAACTGTGAGTGCATTTTCAGTTTTACTTGCGGTGATGTCAGTTTCATGTTCTTTGATTTGTGTTTCCCGCATACATGACGATACCCGCGTGGTTCAGTTTGGATAGGATACGCGTAGGGATTCCGCTTTTAAGGGTTGGTTGTTTCTCCCCCTCTCCTTTGTGTGGTTGGTGGCAGTACTTGTGTGGCAGGGGCGTGTACTTGTGAGTGGTAAGATAAGTTTGCCTGAATTGTGTGGATGTGAGGTGTGTCGATGTAAATCTTGTACACGTGACATGTGTAGATGGGAGAAGTCTAGATGTGGCAAGTGTAAACGTTTGATGTGTAGATGTACATTGTGAAATAGTTGCGGTAACTGTTTTTTTTATTCACCTCTTGTCGCGCAAACATGCTCAAACAAACGCCCGGATTTTGATGGATGTTTTGCAGAAACACCAGTTTTTCTTGGGTGCAGTGACAAAACGTGATTTTTCCCACAAAAAATATTTTTTTGCAGAAAGGCACCGTTGGGTGGTCAACAACATGTAGCTGTTACTGTTCAGATTAGGAAACTGGGCAACTGATGCGCGAGCAAAACGTCTGCAATTGGTTTGCTGCAGTGTCAGTTCACACGGTCATTATAATGAACTTGCACTAGGTGGTTCATACTTGCTCTGTTGACCATATGCACGTTGAATGGGTTTTGTGTTTTTTTTGCGTTGAATTTGGGTCAGTGGCGGCTCATATAATCTTGCTGGTGCACACCAACCCGCAGTTTCATGTTCTAATCAGAGACTGAACAACGCGGCCGGTTTGAGGAAGGCGGGGCTTGTTGAAATTTGGTCCAAATCAAGTCGACAGTTGGTGCATCATTGTTCATGATTGGACACATTGCGGCAAATGAGTTGGTAAACTTCGTCTGATCCCTTTTTTTCATGTTCCCACTTGAAGGCACCCATGTGGCGGTGCGTTCCTGACCCGTGGTGCTGCTATCCCGAGAAATGGTATTGCATTCCAGCCAATCAGTGGCTTGTCCGAAAGGATGACATTTGTTACATTTGTTGTTCCGGAGTCGTCTCCCAAGAAACAAATTCAAACAACAGTACATGCAGAATAAATTGCCGTCATTACGACTTTGATGTGGCACTGCAATCGAACAAATTTTGTTCGTTCGCATCATTTTTTTGCAACAACCAACTTGTTGTCATGTCTCTACTTCGAGGTTCTGCTGCGGATGCAGTTTACGCTTTGGGACTGGCCTCGTCATACTGGTACGCCGTGTTTTTTTGGGGTTATCATGTTTGTATGTGGGATCAACGGATCAATTCTACGAACTCACATTCTTTTGGAGGTGCCACACCGGTGATGTAGCACTCTCATCCAGGTGAACTTGGCACTTGTGGTGCTCCTCTTGGGGCGGACAGCAAGGTTCCAAACACCACAGCCGTTACTGACATGTGATTTACATATGATTCAAATCTGATTCATTTGATCAGTTGTGCAGTGGAATTTCACACAAAAATCAGTGGACACTGTGTCAAACCTTCAGGAATTGCAACATTTCGCTGAGGTGGCAGCCTTGTGGTTCCCAGAAGAGTACCCAGCTGTCGGCAGCCTGCCAATGCAGGCAAAGACGGTGTGACAGCGAACTCAAAATCCAATGAAAACGAACAGGTTTGGATTATTTAGAATTATAGGCAATTAGGTCCTTGTCAAGGCAGGTATCATGAAATGAAATCCATGCCATGCAGTTTCACAGGGACTATTGGTTCTATTCTTCCGCAAACCACTTTCGGCAGCGGTTTGATTCTGTTTTGTCCAGTTTTTGTATTGGATTGTATTGGTAATATTTCTAGGTTCAAAGGAATGCTGTCAAACTGCCCAATTTATTTTGTTTGTAAAACAGTGTGCCATGATGAACATACGCGACAGATCGTGCTTGCAGCCTTTGGCCTTGCTAGCATGTGCGGAACTTATGGGATTGGTATTGGTATTTGGGAAACGACTTCCTATCCAATTCCCAACGCTTGAAGGTCCTGGACTCATGATTGATGTTGCCTGTGCTTACAAGGCCTTTCCTTTGCCTTGGGATTCACGGTATCACTCGAAGAGACGAGGCCACTGTCCATGTAGAGACTTAGTGATGATGATAAATGTAATAGATGTCTTGTGGAATTGTGGAGCTACACGCTGAACTAGGAATTGGCCTTGTTTCATTTTGTTCACTTGGAACCCCACATCAGAAACAAAATTTGTTTCATCCAGTCTGTTGGTGCTTGTGATTTGAGGTTGCAATCATGGAATTTCTGTTTGCTCATGTTGCATTGGCAAGCGTTGAGTTTAAGTTCCTGCTGCACATGTTGCACAGAAAACACATCCAAACCGTTTCAAACCTGTGGAGTTTTGAGGAACATGTCACCAGGTGACATTGACTGCGTACGGATTCTACCTGCTTCTAGCAGCACGCGGCCAAGTCTTTAGTTGAGCTTTGGAACCCATGTTGTGCATGTGCACAGGAGGGTTTTATGTGTTGACAATCAAAGTGTACCCCTATGGCCCCTATGCCTATCAAAAGTGGGTTCTTTTCAACGTCAAACACTTGGATAGATTCGAATGCAAGAAAAGTAACAGGAAACGATTTCAGAACTTGTACTTTACAACCGTATTTATTTTCTCTTGAAATCTTCAGACCCTGGGACTACTTACAGTTTTTTTCCATGCTGAAGGCGCAACACCAAAATCTGACAAAATGAAATCACAGTGATTTTTTTTGCATCGCAAATACCTGCAATCTTTTTTTTTGCGAATGCAACTGTATCAGGGACCACTGGGACCACTGGGACCACTAGGACCACTGCATGTGCAATTCCCTGGGGCCTACAAGCCTTCGGTGCTTGCAAGCTGGATTTCTTGCTTCAACAGGCCACCTTTTGGGAATTGTATGATTGCGCTTGATGCCTAGCTTTTGCAATCTTGTCCAAGGTGGGATTTGGTACTTACTTTCTGGTGCAGCTGGGCCTTTCCATGACTTGCTCGAGGACACTGGCTCAGTACAATCGTCAATAATTGGGCCTCTATGTCACACATGTCACACATGTCACACATCAACTTCAGATCCCCGCGTAACTGCCACAACACACGACATCACATGACATCACCTGACAGTGGAATCTGCGACGATCTGATGACGATTTGATGGTGCCGAGGCTGCCGGGTGACGCTCAGGCTGTCGGCGCGTACGTCTGCGGCGTCATCGAGGCCAAGAGTGAGGTCAAAGTACAGAGAACGCATGCAACGCATACAACGCATGCAACCTGGAGCGCGTCAAGTCCATAGATATACAATACATACGTTACATACATTCATACATTTAACATCATTTAACATATTGGAGATGAATGTATTATGTATATACACATGATGGTAAGTCATTACGCTTGGCAAAAGTTGTAAAATTGCAAAAACATGTAGGCACTTGAACTACAACGTTTTTTTTGACAGCTCCGTACAGTTCCAACCATACGTCACTTCACAAGTTGCAACCGCGACATTTGATGCAAGACGTCCAGTACAATTTCGTCACAAAAATTGTGCCACAATTTGGTGTCTTTTTCTTTGTCTCAGGTATTTGAAAAACTAGTTGATCATTTTGATCCTATTTGATCCTACATCCCTGGCTTGCAGATTATCGACATCGTCCTTGTGTCTGTGCCATGGCTGCTAGATGTCCACCCTGTATATGGCACTGCAGGATTTCTTGGCAGCATGTTCACCGATTTGAATTCTTCAATTCGGACATTTTTTGCTGCACACTGATCTGCATTACTGGACTGATGATACCGATGTCGGGCTGGCCTTATTTGGAAGATCAGTTTCAGACCCGTGTGGTCGAGGTAGCAGGTAGGCCGCCATTTCACAGTTTGGGCCACACGGGTCATTTCACAGTTCGGTTTTGTAAATGGGAGCTGCTAGTCTCCTACGGGGATCATGAATCCAATTGAATCCAATTGTGCCCATTGTGTGCACCCTACGAACCGTGCTGGTTAGCTGGTTGAAGGTTGATGTAGTTCTAAAGCTCTGTCGACTGTGCTTCAGTCTCGATGTTGAGCACCAGGTGCTCATTTTGCTGCTGCTCTACTTCATTTGGGTGGTTTGGTCACAATGTCAGGTGCATTTGAGCAGATGCAGACCCTCATTTGTGAAGACATGCGAAGAACGAAGTAGTTTGAGTTTTAGTTCCTTCTTTCTGCAAGTTCAAGGGCCAAGACACCCAGGAGAACGGTTTTGAAATCTGCCCTGCGAGGACTTTGCATTAGGTGGACACACAAAGTTTTCAGACCTAGAGGACTGGGGCCAAGAGATGTGGTGTTGAGTGCAGCTCGCACCGGATCTGATTTGGTACTATTTGCTTTGAATTGTGGTGATCGTGAGTTTCTTCTGAAGCCTTCCCAAATGTTGTGCAATAACTTGTGCAATTACTTGAGAAGTCTTGTTCACTTCAGCAAACTCTACACTCTCGTTACTCTCGTTCGGAACTTTGTCATTTGTGAATCGCCTTTGTTGCAGCTGCCAGGAGAGTTACGGCAGCCTGCAAACCAAGAGACTCTTGGAGGCAGGATAGCATAGGATAGCATAGTCCATGGTCCCACAAGGGACACAAATGCACTTTGAAGATCTTTGAAGCCTGATTTCGATGGTTGAACAATGGTGATGAGCTTCAAGCAGTTTTTGGATTCTGTTTTCATCAAGACAAACAATATTTTGCCTTCGATCAGCGCTCGACCTCAGCGCTGGACCAGGCGTCTCACAACACTCTTCAGTCCTTCGAGGATGAGCTCTGAACTCAGCCAATCTCAATCGCCAAATTGCACCAGGTGGACAATGTGGACACTGAACTCTCAAGGCATTCCAGGTTGCTGCAAAGGTGCTGCAAGCTGTTGGATTGGTTTGGTCTTTTAAATGTGCACTGAGGGGCTTGGGCGCCACTTTCTCGAGCTTTTCCGGTGCTCATGGCGGTGCTGGCGGTGCTGATGGTGGTGGTCCAGTGTCTGGATTTGGCCAGGGCCCGAGAACCAAAAGGAAGGAAAAAGAAAAACCAGGGGAAGGGAACCTCTTGGTGGACTGATCCGAGAAAAAAAAGTCTTGGTGGACCGATCCGACCGATCCGACATGTTTGCATTTTCTTTATTGAGGATTTCTTCTCAAACTGGTGACCAATGCTTCAGACGTTGCAAAGGTACAGATTCTCGAGTTGATATGGACAGCGTTCATTCCACAGCCTACATCTCCAAAGTTTGTCTCCAAGGACAAAGCACCAAACTCTTTGGATTCATGCATGCCCAAGCCTCAGTCTTTCGGGGAAGGGAACACCATTGCAAATCTCAAAACGGGTGTGGTTTATCCAGAGTGCCCCTCATCATTTCAATGAAGGGAAGCCGCAATACGACACATGTTGAGGGTCAAGAATAAATCTGCTTGAATTTGTTTATCATTTTGCTCTTCCGAAACAGGCTCAACACAAACTTCCTGCTTAACGCTGCAGAACCCAGGAGCTCCGCTTCCCACCTCCAAGCTAACACGGCAGCAGCAGGAAAAACTCAGACAGAAACTGCTTTGGCGACTGGGTGTAGCTGCGGTGTGGTGCTCCGGCTTCAAGCAAAATACATTCAATCAATTTGACCTATATCCCTGCCGCCATCCATCTTGGTTCCAGCAAGGGGAAGTCACCATAATTTCTTTGCCAGCTGACACTGCGCAGGCTTCAAGGTAGCTTCAAGACATACTCAGTGTAGGATTGAACACACTGAACACTCCCATATATTTGTATACATATATAAATATATGACATGTATATGCATGTACATATATATGTATGTATATATATATATATATACACAATATATGTATATATATATATACACAACTATATACATATGAAAATATTGATGCAATATATCCCCATTTTAGTCCGACCCCAAAAGAGCAGCTGCGAATGTACTGACAGCAGATCCTCAGATCCTAACAGTCAATGCATGTCAATGCCTTTTTACTATACCTTGTTGCAATACCTTGTTGCTAAACATTTGCTGACCATCTCTTCGGTGCACGGGGCCGCAGTGGCCCAGTGGGCTGCCCGCCTTGGTGAAACACCTGGGCACTGGGGTGGCTGTGCAAAGTTGTAGTCGATTGTAGTCGATGGTGATCGTTCAGAGTTATGAACCGTGTCCTTGGAATGAAAGTGCTCCAGGAGCTCCGTGGGGCGGACAATCCACCATTTGGGACGCGTGTCGAGATCTGATGCTGGCGGAGAAGGGTCGCTACGACCAACCGCTTCATTTGAAGGCCCGACGTATGCATTTCGAGCTGCCACAGAACAGTGACCGGCCAGGCATCCGAGATCCCCCACGGAGTGCCACGCTGAGGCGCATGCCACAGTGGCCAGCACCAACCTTTGATAGCTCAGCTTACAAAAACTTGCAGATGAAGCTGGGGCCTGAGCCTATTCCACCTTTGCCAACAGCGTATGGACGCTTGGATGGTGATGAAACACAAATGCCCAAAGCAGGGCCACCATCAAGTCGAGAAGGTCGAGAGAGTCGAGAGAGTCGAGAGGAGGAGAAAGCGGATTTACCTTTAGAATTGAAGTGGCCTGGAGTGCGTCGTGTGGCGTGGGGTGATAAACCTCTGGAGGTCGGATCTCAGGCAAACTCGTCAAGTCCTCGCTATGCGCCCTTCCGCTATGGTGCTGCAATCGTGCGGCAACAGCGTGGGATACATGGGATGAATGCGACCGGGACCGGACCGCCAAGTTCCAGAGGATCCTCACGGTTGCAACGCTCAGCCTCACAGCAGTCGCAATCACATTCTCAGCAGACTCAGCAGCAGTCGCAGAATTCGCATCCTTCGCACCCTTCTCATCGGTCACTGTCGCATCCAAGTGGGAGGAACTCCAGATCGACAGGGTCAGGACCCAAAGGGTCTGACTCCCGGTCACGAGATGTCGACATGCCACCCATTGAACTCATACCTCCGTACTACTTGACACAGAGAGGTGAGAGCAAGAATTCAGCCAGAATGCAGCAGAAGGCATTTGAGCACATCGCAGCTTTGAGCAACGTGTGAGAGATGACCAGATGTTGCCGTGCAAAGTTTTAAACGGCAGTAGCGGTGCTTGAGCTGTAAATCGTGCCGGCAGGATCCTCCGTGACCTTCCAGGCGATTTTTACCGTTGTGACTAAAGGATCCGACGGTTCTCACTAAAGTGCCAGTCCTGGACCAGTGCCCTCAAAGAGGGGAAGCCAAAACCAAATCCTCGAGACGGCCGAGAAAGCAAAACAGGTCTCTCAAAGGACTTCAACTTTCATATTTTTTTCATATTGTTTTCATATTGTTTCGGATTGCACAATATTGCACATTGCTTATTGATTGCCCGGTGCATTTAATTGCATTTATTGATAAACTATAAACAGACACATGTCGTTTCTGTCTTTCGACTCAATTCCTTGAGGGGATTCGGACCTTTGACAGAGATCAGCCATATCAGAGGACTCACACCATGCACAGAACAGAGGCAAGACTCTGAACATACATCAAGGCAGCTAGATCAGCTTTTTGGAACAATGGGTAGATTGATATGTTGTGATGTTATGATTCTTTGTCATTTGCAAAGGGATTAGTTTGGAGAGTTTGAAATTCCTGGTTTTGCTGCGTGTGTCGCAGTGAGTGCCTAACCTGCCTGTCCGCAGTGGATTTCCCGGACCGGGCCAGAGATGGTGACACAATTGACAAATTCAAAGACCAAAAAGTGAGAATTCAGATGAATTCAGAACCCAAATGAACCAAATTCCGAAGAATTCCGAAGAATTCCGAAGAATTCCGAAGAATTCAAGACGCTACAAAGGACACTTTTGGAATTCGGCCATGGAACCTGCCTCTCGCCTCGCAAGGTTCGGGACGTCAGCTAAGGACTCTGCAGCTACGCAAGTTTGCTTTCAAACAAATGGAGATGTTGTGATATGTTGTGAATGATTTTGTGAATTATTGTGATTGAATGATCATGAATGATCGTTCATTGTGAAGTGGACGATTTATGAAGATTTATCCAATTTTTTTAACCACTTTTCTTTGCAGCTTTGCTTTGCAGCTTTGCAAGGCTTCTTGGGCAGCTGACACCGGGCCTGCGTGAAAAAGCCCTGGGCACCCAGTCTTTGGGCCACGTTGATTCACTTTCTGCTCAATATTCACCAACTGAACGGCTGCAGAAAACAGTAGCGGAAAGAGTCAGACAAACAATTGTCCTATCAAAGTTCACAAAGAGGTATACACAAAGATGAGTTCAATGAATCAGCAAGCGGTGTCAAATGTGTATTAAGATTCATGCCAGTTTCTCATCTGTGAAGATGTGAGACCCAATCGGACAAACTGAGGCGGAGTGATACAGAATGAGACAAAGTGAGATAGGAGCTTGATGTAGATTCATGCAGATTCACGTAGTTTCATGTAAGCTCAAGATCCAAGTAGTGGATGTTTTGACCTATGGAGTTTGATGGGTCTTGTCCAAGGCTGTGCAGGCCCAAGCAATCAGCTCAAGGCCCATCCGACACGAGCTTGAAACTGTCCAAAGTGGCCTGAATGGCCTGAATGATCAGAAGGAGCCATCAAAATGAAGGCATCAACTAATATCGAAAGAAATATCGAAGAGTTTAGTGACTGAGACAAAAGGCATTCCTAGAGAGGAGTTGTACATGTTGGATGGATCGAAATGTGCTCATCACTCGTAGACTCGACGAATCTCAGAAAGTAGGCCATTTGAAATTCTCTGCATTCGATTGCATCCTGCTGTTCATTTTGATTTTCTGCAGCCCCCTTTTTTCCGAAGAGATCTGACACAGTGACACCCGACTGACCTTGAAAGACATGGCTCGTGGTTCACTTCTGCCACTCTTGGCAGTTGCCACTTTGGTTGTGCTTGTGACCCAATTTCTCGACACCGTCTTCGTGGGAAGCGTGGCAAGCCAGGGCAGGACGTCCTTGGTGCCTCGTTCCGTGGGGGTAGACTACCTCCTGCGCAACGGGCCCAAAGACGCGGACCCTCCGTTGATCAACACGGCCAGTGCTTCCGGCCCATCTCATGAGGTCCGCACGAAGAAAAGATGACAAACGAATCAAAAGAGCTATTGCAGCGGCCACACTGGTTGGCCTTGACACTACATCTCTATCTCCATTCATTAACGTCTATAATATGATAATTATGATATCTAT
This sequence comes from Symbiodinium sp. clade C Y103, assembly GCA_003297045.1. Classification (NCBI taxonomy): domain Eukaryota; class Dinophyceae; order Suessiales; family Symbiodiniaceae; genus Cladocopium; species Cladocopium sp. clade C. Next base: position 52,280 of record BGPT01001164.1, on the reverse strand, counting down.
ATGATATCTCATATCAGATCATATCTATACATCTCTGTCTTTGTGTACCTCTATTTCTGATTTCTCTCAGCTGAGTTTGATTTCCTTCAAGCCGTAGTATCAGTAATCAATATTAATATATTATATTCTATTATATTATATTATATCATATTATATTATATTATATTATATCATATTGTATTGTATTGTATTGTATTGTATTATATTATATTATATTATATTATAGTATATTTTATTATATCATATTATATTATACTATATATTATATTGTATTATAGTATATTATATTATATTATACTATATGATATTAGTTGTTTTTTCAGTTGTTTTTTTCTCAGACTCTGTGCGCCAGGTGACCTTCAAGAAACGTCCCTTCGGCATTGCACGCTATGCCCCCGGCTCCACCGGCACAGGAGCCGTGGTGATGGAAGTGACCCCAAAGTCCCGATATCCGGGTGATCCACAGGGCCAGGCCTTTGTTGCTGGCGTTCAGCCAGGTTGGGTGGTGAAGACTGTGAATGGCCAGGATGTGACCGGTGTACCCTTCGAGAGCATCATGGAATCTCTGGATGATGAGGTACTTGACCCTGTGGCCGCTCTGTCCTTGAACCTCAAGGAATCTGGCACCGTGACGAACTTCGACTCGTCAACTCAGGCAGACAAGTCCTACGGAGCAGTGGGTGAAAGCACCTTTCAGTTCGGAGGTGGTCAGAAGGCACCTTGGAGAAACTCATTAGCTAAGTAAATAGATTCGGTGGTCAACCTTCACCTTCAACTTTCAGGAAACAAACATAGATGTTAAAATGACCATGAGGGAATCAGGAGTATGATAGGATAATCATGAGAAGTTGATTTTTCGACGGTCAGACTTTTACTGTGGCTGCGATAAGGTTGCACAATGTTCGCACATTTGTCCAAGATCCAAGTTGCAGTTTTAGCTCAAAAATTGAACTAAATGAACCTGTGGAAATTGAACCAGTTTTTTTTGGAATTAGTTGAAAATCCATCGCGCCATTTTCAGTATCAGTAGAACCTAATTTTTGGCTGTGCAACTCTCTTGAGTGACAATGACTGCGCACAACCCGTGAACATCCAAAAACAAATATGAAAACTGCCTGAACATCCAAAAGGTACATCTTTTTCCAAAAGTTATTCAACCTTTCTTTGAAGCCATGTACCACTTCCCACATATTCCCACAAGTCCTGTGACAAGTTAGGCAGAGCTGCCCATCACTGTCACCTACGTGGAGCAGCGCTAATTGCAGCATGACAATCCAATCCGGATGGCAGCACGAGATAGCCTGAGAGTTATCGTGGTTGTGCCGGTCCCGAAATGTCCTGAATCTCAGTTGTAAGTCATATGTCAGCTCAGACCAAATCCGAATATGAGGCTCCAAGCTTTCGACTTGCAGCCGCTTTTCCGCACAAAAAGTCCGCACTCAAGTGACTCAAGTGACTCAAGTGACTCGTTTGTCAAGTCAAGTGCCGCGAGTTGTCAAACGAGACTTTGATGCTGACTTGTGTTGAGTCGTGCACTTGCTACTCTGCCAGGGGTTTCAGCACCCGACGACCTCAATTGCGGCAGTTGCCCTTTTCAAAGGCGCCCAGATTGATGTGTGGGATTGGATCAGATGGATAGGGTATGATAAGTTATGAGAAGTTACGATAAGTTTCTGTGCTTTGTGGGTAATTTGACTATTTGGCACAATGACAATGTCCATGCTGTCCACGTATGACATTGTGGCATGCAGCACGTCTGAGCGGGCTATCATTAATCAAGATCAATCATAATTCTTGTCCGAGACAAAGTGAGCGATGCAGATCCAGCACTGCACCTGCGGCGCCAGGTGCTCATTGCAAACCGTGGTGAGATCGCTGTGCGTGTTGCACGCGCCCAGAACTCAATCCGGGCATGCTATCATTGGAAGTGAGATGAAAGGACTTGAAAGGTATACTCTTCAAGAGCCTCTGCTTTCCAAGGCTTGTCACGAAGAGGGTCTCAAAACAGTTGAGACCTCAGATCGCAGATCAATAAGGACGGTCATGAACAGTCTGCGCCGTTACTCTTCGTTTCCAAACAATTCTCATCCTGTGTTGCATTGTGGCGAGATGTGGCGATTCAAGTCATCCCCAAGTCCATGTACCAGATTGTTTTTGACATTGCTTTTCACAGCTGTGCGTGGCACGAGGTTGGGATCTATGCCGAGGAGGACAAAGGCAGTTTGCACGTGCAGCGAGTCACGGAGGCTTTGAAGGCGGCAGCTTTGGCAGGGCAGGAAATACAACATGGACAGAGACACCACAAACCAATGACAATCATGAAATGACCATGCAATGACCATGAAATGACCATGGCATTATCATACATTACGAGACATTGTGACACATTCTGATACATTCAGTGAAATTTCTGAAGGAAGTTGATGATGTTTTGAGAACTGCAAAGCTTATCATGTTTTCATGCAGATTTTTTTTTATCCATTGAGTCAGGTGACCTCGACAAAGCCTGGGCCGATTGCACCTTACCTTGACGTGCAGAGTGTGGTTGAAGCTGCTAAGCCCGGCGTCCCGGATTTTTTCAGCATTGATTGTCTGGAAGATGTTGGAAGACACGTTAAAGGAAATGTTGAAAGAAACGTTGGAAGATGGATGTTAGAAAATGTTAGAAGCATTTAGAGCCCTGTCTTGAAATGTTCATCTGGTGACTGGAACAGGCACGCCCTGCCCGCAACCAGGAGCAGTGGGGCAGAAGCTGTCCATCCTGGCTACGGCTTTCTGTCCGAAAGTGCCGACTTTGCAGCGGCCTGCGAGGTGCACTGGCACAGAGTCTCCTCCAGAGGTTGTTCGCTTGTTTTATCTTGTTTTGTTTGATGATTCTTTGAATGTCTTTGAATAATTATTCTTCAAGTGTTTGAATTCTATGCAATCCTCTTTTGAATAGTCCCAAGGTGGCAACTCATACTCTCGCAACTCTGGCATTTCCGACATGGCAGAAAATGAGGGTTGACGACATTGTGCCCAACGTTGTCATTTGCTTGTGATCCCGATTTCGGGCGAGGCAGCTGGCATCAAATTCATCGGTCCACGACCTGAAACCATTGCTCTTCTTGGAGACAAGGTGCCACAATTGCCACTGCCTGTGGATTGAAACGTAAGAAAACGCAGAGATTGCAAAAAATTACAAACATATGCAGATTGTCTGCAGACTGGACAAATGGTGAGAGTTCAAGGGGTCCACTGCATCTCGCAGATCTCGTCAAACCTAACCCTTAACCCAAGTCGAGCTAGACCATTGATGGACCAAAATTGGCTGCACTTGGAACAAGGGAAACCCACTAGTCAAGAATTAATCAGATACTGGGTTGTAAAATGTTGTAAGCACTGCTAGTTGGTGCAGGGGGGCTGGCCATCAATATCGTAACCACTTACAGGAATTCAAGCAGCATCAAGGGTGACAGAATCATTATGACCTGGAACAGCACAGCATGTGGGCAGTATAGCTAAAACATTGCGGAATGTCACCATTTCAGGAAGGGGATAAGCCTGATAGAGGGACCAAATGGGAACACAAGAAGCATCAAAAACTGGATTATGGGGATGTCAAAGGGCCAGCAATCAGAGTGTGTAAGTGCATCCAGTGCATCGAGTGCATCGTTGCAGGTGAAGGCTCGTGAGCTGGCGATGTCGAGCGACGTTCCCGTCTGGGACCTGGAGCGTGTCAGGCTGACGGCTGACGGCTGACGACGGCTGTGTCGAAACTGCGAAGGAATTTGGGTGAGATTTGGAGCGAACTCAGCGAACTCAGGGAACTCGCCTGTACGGCCAGGAAAGGATTCCCATGAAAACAAGATCAAGCAATGAAGATCAATGAAGATCAATGAAGCATCGCCCAGCACTGGTGCTGGATTTTATGGATTCTACAGATTTTTCATCGCGTTCTCATCCGAGGTCTTGAAAGGATCGCCATTCCTAGGCTCATGGATGGCTGCCAGAGAATTCTTGGAACGCCAGGGGATCCCAGATATCCCAGATGCTTCAGGGGATCCCAGACTCTTCTCGATTCGTTTCTGCCCATCGCGTTGCGAGGTGAAAATCTGCCCTTGCCCATCATTTTCAAGGCTGCGTTTGGTGGAGGTGGCCGTGGTATGCGACACTTGGCTATCCAGACTCTGACTCACCTGGAAAGTTTCTCATGACTGCTGCTCGGGGTTTTGTGTTGCTGTGGCCAATGTCAACTTGTCGTGATTTCTTGCAGAGTTCAAACACACATCTGATATGATTCTCACACCGTACAGCTTCACACAAAGGGACGAAGAATCAAAATGAATAAAACATAATTATCACACTTCAAAATTATGATATGAACAACATGGCAAGACTGGCTCCTTTGCAACAAGGGCATTTTTGGAGTTCCTTTTTGTGGGGATAAACTGGATAAACTTCTGTAGGTCGCCAGTTCGGATTTAGGACTCGTGCGACAAGATGATGAACTCAATGAAGCCTTTGAGCTGAGACCTAAGTTTCGAAAGTTTCGAAAGTTTCGAAAGTTTCGTGCTTCTTCGTGCTTCTTCGTGCTTCTTGTATCTTCTTGTATCTTCTTGTCACATGTTGTCCGGTTGACGGAAACCCAGTGTGAAGAATACACCGAGGCGTTGCACCAGCGAGGCCAAGACTGCCTTTGGGGACGGCTCAGCATCAATCTTAGTCTCGACATGTCTCGACATCCCAACAAAAGAATTCAAGCATTCAGAAGCCCACTCATATTCTCGCCAGACAAATGAAAGCCATCGAACAGCGCTTCTATTTCAAACCAAGAGGGGTGCTCAGGTTTTCTTGGAAGAGTTCCTCGAAAACGCGAGGCACATTGAGGCTCGTTGCCATTCTATGGGAAATCTTGGAGATTTGTGGCAGTGATCTTCCGAGACAGGAACACAGTTTTGATTTGAGAACGTGACTGACGTGACTGGGTTGGTGTTTTTACTTTGTGTAAACTTTGTGTAAACTTTGTAGACATGGTCATGTCATGGTCGACTTGTTCTGTCGTGTTGATAGTAGGCCACAAGTTGCAGGTCCAGGTTCTGGCAGATGGACAAGGGGGCTGTGCTCATCTTTTTGAGCGCGATTGCAGTGTGCAACTGCGAAATCAGAAGGTACAACCACTCAGCAGATTGCACTGGAGTTGATGGATCCTCCAGAAAGCACCCGCTTTTTTCTCCATTTTCCGGAAAACCATGACATATGAAGAATTTGATACAGGAGTAGTGCAGTGACCACATTCGCACATGAGTGGTAAGTAAGCAGCATAAATGGATTCGAAAGAAAGCCTTGGAGGTATCTTTTTACATCTTTTTGCCTCACATGACTCACATGACAATGAGTTTTTTCATGATTTTGTGCTATTTTTGATTGACAAGGTGGTGGAAGTGGCCCCAGCTCGCATCCATCCAGAGTTTCTCGACGAGACATGAGCACCTTGTGGTACCGCGTGGTATTTTGATGTATTTTGTGGGGTGAGGAATGAAGGAATGAAGCAGAATCTTTAAAGTAGGGATTCCTCTACAGAGACATTCAGTTGAATTTTTCACTTTTTTCGACATTGGATAGCAGCCTCATCCTCACTCATCGTCTATGCTCGATCTCAATTGATCTCAAGGCTTCGAAAGCGCATCACCGAGTGCGCTGTACGGCTGTTGCTCACCTGTCAATATCGTGGCGCTGGGTCTCCCAACGTGCTGCGAGCGGCGCGCGTGGCACGTGGTGCTTTGGAATTGTGGCGTATTCCAAAACACTTCCATGGTGGATGAATAGATGGAATGTAAGCAAGTTCCATATATTTTCATCACCACTGGCAAGATGTGAGAGCAATTTCAGCTGAATTCTAAAATCCGGAATTTTTGGTTCAAAGCTTTGGTAGTCTGAGGTGCTCCAAAAATCAAATGCAATCTAAACTTCTTGAAGATGCCATCATATGCTGCAAACATATGCTGTAAGCATCTGTAAGCCGCTTTGTTCTCTTTGTCCGTTGGACCCAGGTGGGCACCGTCGAGTTCATGGTGGCAGGAAGCCTCCAGGATCCAGACGCACGCTTTGTCTTCATGGAGGCACTGGATCTGTGGTGGATCTGTTGGTGTTGGTTGTCATTGTCACTTGTCATTGTGTCATGGTTAGCTCTCATGGCTACGGGCAAACGCTCGGCTACTGCAGTGATGCAAATTTGTGTAACATGTAGCTAGTTATGTAATATGTAAGCTTCTGATGTAATATGGAACTAGTAGACACTACTAATTAGATCTAATTAGTAGTAGTTTGTGATTGGGTTTGTTCCTCGTTAGGTGACCAATGGTCTATGTCATGTCTAGTCCTGGGGGAACAATTCTCAGTTTGAAAAACATAGCGGAATATGCGGCGTATGTGAGGCCTCAAACTTGGATGTAGATCTAAATGTGTTCACAATTTGAGAGAGTTTGCTTCAATTTGCCTCGGTAGCAAGTCTTGCTGTGCGAAGTGACACCGTGACACAGTGTGCTGCGATGATTTAAACGCGGTGAGGTGAATCCGCGCATCCAAGTGGAGCACACCATCACTGAGGAGGCCGTGTGCCGAAGCAAAGGTCGAAAAAAAGGACAAGTAGTGACTCAGTGGGGACAAGCACCGGAGATCCACCGGATCATGACGTGGAATGCCCACCAGTTCAGCCTGAAACACTCACAGGCTTAGCCTGAAATGTTACCGGTTTGGACGAAGCTGAATTCCTAAAAGACCTCGGTTAGGTCCAATGGATGCTTCAAATCCATGAACATGTGGTATACTTGGGTATAATCCACGTAGGGTATTGGTGCAAATCTTTGCAGTGGCAACCAGCCTCAATTCTGTGTATGAAACAAGTCTAAACCTGTATGAACGCCTCCAAAAAACCATCCAAATCCATCCGTTTGGTGGAGGCAACTTCATATTCGGGTCTTGTAAGTCTTGTGGGTCTTGTGAGTCTCGTGAGTCACTGTCAAGGCCACAGATGTGGACATCGTGAAGACGCAGCTGGGCATCGCAGGAGGCTTCAAGTTGGAAGAGCTTGGCCTCAGTCCAGGCACCGGGACTTAGCAACTTCGACTGAGAAAAACTCATCAGTTTGATTCTCAAACATCCAAAACAGATCCAATCAAATCGAGAAATAGTTGCAGCTGTTCTATGCTGTTCTCATGTTGCGGGCTGACGGGAAATCCACATGTTGCATGTTGGGCATCCTGGAGATTCTGGGGATCCTGCCTGAGGTGCAAACCTGGAGGCCTCCCAGCTGCGAGGCTTCGCCATCCAGGCACGTGTCTCCCTGGCACCAGGCGCCTGGAGCCAGCCTTCGGTATCCTTCGGTTTGCTTCGCAGTTCCCTTGATCAACTCTGATCAACTTTGTGCACAGTTTCTTCACAATCTATTTTGGGAAATTGGGTATTCTTGGCTTCAGTGAGTGGACGCTCTCAGATGGTCTTGGAGTTTTCGATAGTTTGAGAGTTGCTGCCAGGTGGCAACGAGGTCTCCAAGTATGAAGAACCAAGTGGCGAGGGTGTGCGTGTGGATGCAGCCCTGTATGCTGGTGGCAAGCCGAGCATGCACTACGTTGACTCCGGCATGTCTTCAGAACTGCAACATCACCCGTCATGTTTCGCGGAGTTGGCTGTGCGAGGTGCTGTGCCCCGTGCCAGGACCCACTGGTTGGGAAGCTGATTTGCTATGCACCTGGCCAAGGCAATGCTGTGCCTGTGATCCCCAAGTCACGGTCATTTTGGTCCCAGACATTGCAACCTTCATACCACCGGTGCGAATTATGGCGCATGAAAGTCTATGAATCTGTATTTTGCTGGATTTGTCAATGTGATGTACACCGTGTACACCTATGATTGCTCTGTGATTCCTCTGTGATTCCTATGTGATCCCCATGAATACGTCCAAGAATTTCTGGGTGATCCGCGCAGGGGATGATGCCTTCCAAGCCAGTCGTGAGCGGACCATCGCAGCCCTGGACTCCTACGTCATCGATGGTGTCGGGGTCCTGGAGATGATGGAGATGGAGGTTGATGGAGGTTGGTGGAGGTTGGTCATCCTGAGACAGGGATGTGGGGCCCCCATTCCTGAGGCTGACCTGGGAAGGGACCTGGTGGCGAAGGATCTACAATTGTTTCGCTGGTGTGGCGTACAACACCTGCCACATGTGAGCCAACTTTCTCACACTCCCTTAGAAAAATGGAAACTAGCTAAATGCGTATGTCAAAAGTTCGGGAAGTCACAAACAGCTTATTTTCCCATTCCCGAACAAACCACTACAGACTTGGAAATCGTTGTCACCGACGCTCTGAGGTAAACACCAACAAGCCAACTCTGAGGGGTATTCTGCACCACCCGGAGTTCATCAACAACGAGGCATGAAGATATGGCAGATCTATGGCGGATATGGTTTGTGCATGTTTGGGCTCTGTTAATGGGTTTGTGAGATCATTGGAATTAGGCACAGCAGGTGTCTATGTGTTAACACGACCAGGTTTGGAGATCGGCCACGGTACCCGCACTGTTTGTTCCTGTTCTAATCTAAACTTCACGAAACTTTCTGAATTCAGCGCACTGTTCCTGGCCTCTTTCGATGTCGGAATTGTTATCCTTTGAATCGGGGCAAGGTCTTGCTGTCCTTCATGGCTCGCCACGGTGCCACCTTGGCTGGTGGAAGCAGCGCACCAGTGGCCAAAGGTGCCCGTGAGATCCGTGACAAACAGATGCGAACACCTTCGAACACCTTCCTTCTTCCGTGCCTTCAGTTCACTTCGGGATGCAAAAGCCAAGCATTCTCACCCCACGACATCCGATCACATTTGACAACATCCCACAACATCCCACAACATCCCAATTTTCAGGAAAATTGATAACATTTGCAAATCAAGACTCAAGGTATATGCAGATCCATTTTTCCTTGCAGCCATATGGCACATTGTGCAAATTTTGTTCATCATGATCAGTGAAGCTGCAGGCGAGATGAAGCCGGTGAGATCCTCAGCTGATAGCGGATTTCTTTTAGCTCCCGTTGGACACTCATCATTTTCGTTTGCATCGTTTGCCAGAGTTCGCCGTACTTGGTCGCCGGCAACCGTTTGTTGTCCAAACATGTCCAAACTATACATACAAAGATGACCAGCATGATCTGAACTGGGTTTTGAACTTCTAAAACCATCAGCTTTGGATGCACGATTTCCGAGTACTAACTGGAACACAACTAAGTGAAGATCCAGCACAGCTTGCAGAGCTCAGCATTCCGAGCAGAAACAGACACTTGATAACATTTGCATTCAAGATTCAGCTTGTTTCAATTCCTCAGGCCTAAGTCCCCAGCAATTCCACAAATTCAGCATCCAAAGAAACTTTAAATTTGTTCAAAATTAAAGCTGAGGTCATAAACAGATTTCAATCAGATTTGGTCTTTCCGATCTTTCCGTTTCTGCCGGTTATGTTGCCGTTCAGGCAGCGCTTCGGCGCCAGCAGCTGCCCGTGACCTCCCCTTTGGAGGCCACCGTGGTGCGCAGCTGTGTGACCGAAGGCGCCGAGGCGCACCATCGAAGGAACGAGAAACATGAGAAATGGGTTGTTGATTTTAGATGGCTTTTGAATGCTTTTGATACGTTTTTCAATCGTTTTTCGCAGACTTCCTCTGTGTTTTGGGTGAATTCCAGAAACCTGTGAAACCCACGAGTCTCTTTGATGGATGACTGACTTTGGGACTTGTTTCAGTCAATCAGAAATGGGTATTCCGGTATTCCCGCCTAAACTTTGGATCAAAGCGGAAGGGCATCTCATATTAACTTCTGTCGTTCTAATTTGGACAGGCAATCCACGAAGCTATCGGTTGATTTTGCGATGATTTAGATGCTTTGATGCGTTAAATTTTAAATGCTTTTGATGCTTTCACTGCTCAACCGTTGTGCGAAAAACGGAATCTTCTAGATATCTCACCAGTTGCGCACTGCGAGACTGGCAAAACTGTGCCTCTTGCTACAGGTAGAGGAGGGTCAACTCTTGGTACTTCTCTCGGCCATGAAACTTGAGACGGAGGTCTGGAGACTCCAGGGCATCGCTGGTTTGGAACTACCCTTTGAATATATTTTGATATATAATATGATAATATATATATATATATACATACATATACATACATATTTGGAAATATTGTAAAGCTGTGAAAGATTGACCGTTTCATTACGCATCTGATCGTGCAAGGTGCGTGCGCCTCACGCTGGCACAGCTCAGACCTCAAGGGTGGTAACGCTTGCAAGGCTTGCCTTAGGTGCATGACACTTTTTTTCTGCTGCAGAAGGGTAGAACGACTTAGAACGACCATTTCTGCAAATCCGTGCAAATAAATAAAATCCGGTCCAAGAGATGACTTGGCAAAACTCTATGCAGCGATCAGCAGGTTACCTCTCAGGGAGGAATTTGAGACCCACTCAGGTCTTGAAAGTGGCGGTGCAAGACAATGAGACCGTGTCGTCAGGACAAGATCTCGTTGTCTTGGACTTAGACTTTGTCACACCTCTGGGATTTTGTCAAAGTTTGATTCTGACTGCCATGGTGACTTGACTTGCAAGCCCAAATCAATCAACATCGCGGATAGTCAGATGATATTGGATTTTCAACCTGAGGTTTCCGGTCTTGTCGGAATGATGCCGATTGATCCCTAAAAAAATGTATAGCAACGTGTAGCCATGTATGCCATCCGGATGCAATTTGCATCAGGTCTTGGATGCTTTGGTGCCGGAAGAAGGCGAAGGTGCGGCCGCAACGACGGCAGCTGCAGCTGCAGCGAATCGCGTCCGCGTAGGCTGGGACGATTTTTACAGTCATTTTTTATATATCATTTTTCATGTAGAGATTTTCCTCTGAATGTTGATAGAAACAGCGACACATTGGACAACAGCAGTTTGTTTTTTTAATTTAAGGTTTCACCCCAGATTTTTCCCTAATGTGGTGTGGGAGTTTCTCCCTATTTCTTTGTTTCCAAGTTGATTTCCTCCAGCTCTTTGTTTTCCTTGTACTCGTACATTCTTGCGAGCAAAAAACATATTGTTTCATGAGTTTCAGGTTTTGTAGTGTCCATCGCTTCCCCTTGACTTCCCGTTGACTGCCCTTTGGCTTCATGTTTCTCAGATGACCCCAGGTGGCCTTGCAAGCATTGATGGCTCCGCTGTATGGTATGGCAAGACCAGTGGCGACTTGGACAGAGTCTGCCATGCCAATTTTGAAATTTCAGATCAGGTGTTCATTCGGTGTTCATGACTGTTCATGAAATGGAAACTGAGTTGCAACAGGAAAAATAGATCTGATGGCCACTCTGGTGCCCGGTGAGTCAATAACTCATTTGCCTTTGGTCAAGGTGTGAAGCCCTGTGAGGGTCCCAGCCACAGCAGCATCCGCCTGCCGCCTCCGCGACCCACGGAAGAGGACTCTAGCACTTGGGGTTGGAACATGTCGGAACATGCAAAAATTGTCAGATCCTTAAAACATCTTTGGATCTTCCAAATCTGCCTTTTTCCATCTTTTTCCCATATTTGGTGTTTAACCAGCTGGTTTCAGATTGATGTAGGCCAACTCTTCGGTTGTCTCCTTTGCGCATCAACTGTGTGCAACCAGAGCTAACCTGTCATGCGGACTACGCAAACCTTTGTCATGTCCAAGCTGTCAAAGCTGTCAAAGCTCTGACGTGAAACATCGTGAAACTGCAGTCACCACATGACACCAGACATGACACCAGACATGACACCAGGGCTATGTCCAGCGAACGGCCCACCACACCGCGTTGTTGGCAGAGCTGCAACAGCGTTTGGATGTGGTCCGTGCAGGTGGAGGTGCTGCATCCTGGTGCATCATGAGGGAAATGAACAGATGCCTCCGGTATCCCATGTTTGATGTATTTGCATGCAGGTTACATCAGGTTACATCAGGTTACATCAGGTTACTGTGTTCTAAATGAGGCCGGACAACCCATGGATGCAAGATGATGCAAGGATTACCAATCATCTTTGCATATCTTTGTCATGACCGTTTTGGGTTCAATGAAGGGCTCTTGCTCCGTGAGACCTCTGGGTACCCAAGCCACAGGTGCGAAGGCAGTCGAACAGCACCACGCCCGCGGCAAGGCGGTCTTTGTGAGAAACTGGAGATCCAAAGCGGCAAGCCATGGAGCATCCACGTTTCCACGTTTCAGCATAGAATCAGAGACATTCTTCCAGAACGGGCCAGAATGGCTCCTCACAACATTTACGCAGTGTCAAATTTGTCTTCAAATTTGTCAGCCATCAATCGCAGGCGCTTCCTCGTGAACGTATCGAAGCCATTCTGGAGCTCCGTGGGACGACGTTTCCTTTTGAGAGCGCATCTAGTGCGTCTGCGCTTCAACAGTAGGGTTTTAAGATTCTTCAGGATTCTTGGAGGATTGTGGGACATTGTGGGACATTCTAAGATGGAATTTGAGCTTTTAAGATTCTTTTGATTTGATGCTGTTTCCAGGACCCAGGCAGCAAGTTCCTGGAGCTCTCGCCATTGGCCGGCTATGATCTTTACGATGGCAGCGCCCACTCAGCAGGTGCGCTTGCATTTGAGAAGGCAAAGGCACATTGCGAACATTCCAGCAGCGTCTATTCTGTAATTTTCTGTATATTCTTCTGTTCATATCTTCATTGGATACCGCTTTGGTACCATACTCAGCTTGACGCTTGGACATTCCGATTGTAACAATCTGGAGTTGGGATAGATTCGGATAGATGGGCTTGTCACGGATCCTCGATTTGGGCCCCTTTGGGCACCTGATCGCACCTGATCGCACAGGTATTGTCACTGGCATTGGCCTTGTCCATGGCCGAGAAGTTCTCTTTGTGGCCAACGACGCCACAGTGAAAGGCCGGCTGAACTCAGTGGACTCAGTGGACTTGACACGTTGACACGAAGTTGACACGAAGCACCTGAAGTCTCCTGAAGTCTCCAAGAGTCTCCAAGATTCTCAGATCTCGGATATTCTTATGTTTTCTTATGATTTCTTATGCATTGTATGTCGCATACGTTTCATGTCTTAAAGGCGGCTGGTTTTTCAAATCCACCTGTTTTGCAAAGTGCGTTCGGTCAGTGCACAGAATGCTGCCATACTGCCCGAGGTGGTACGTATTATCCCATGACAGTGAAGAAGCACTTGAGAGCACAGCAGATCGCCATGGAGAACAACTTGCCCTGCGTGTATTTGGTGGACTCTGGCGGTGCATACCTGCCTTTGCAGGATGAGGCATCTCGGTCGTAGCATAAGTCAGCCACCAGACGAATCCTGAGCAACCGAACTAGGGGAACTTCTCAAGGCAGTGATACACAGATGTACAAAGATGTACACAGTTTAACCTATGGCCAGTTTAACCTTGTCAATCCTTCTTGCTGCATTTGAAGCTGTCACCAGTCAGAAAACTGCTGGATTTTTGATCTGGTAACAAGAGTGGGAGCTGGCCCACGTTCACAACATTTCACCATATTCTGCTCATTGTCCAGCTTGATTGCGGCTTAGGGAGAAAGCAAGTCTTGTTGACCCACCACTCCACATCACTCGACATCACTCCACCAGGTTTTCCCTGACAGAATGCACTTTGGCCGCATCTTCTACAACCAGGCGCGGTTGGCCACGCCCGGAGTGCACCCGGAGTGCACCCGGTTTGATTTCTGGTTTGATTTCTGGTGATTTCGTGCACCCAGTTGGGCCGAGTTCTCAAATTTTGGCACGTGTCACGGGTGTCAGGCACAGATGTCCAAGAAGGGCTTGCCACAGGCCATGGCCACATGTTTTTCCAGACAGTTTATGTCCTGTTCTAAATACTATGTTAGCTGATTATAGCTGATTGGTATTTAGAACAGGCGCACTTGCTTCATGTTGCTTCAATACATCACACGGTTTTTCGATTTTTTGGGAGATCATTTTGCTTGAGGGGGGGGTTTCATATTTTGTGCCAAGAGTTTTGTCTTTTTTTGGCAGAGATCCAGATCTGTGTTGGAAGGTCTCAGCTGTGCTGGGCTCCTGTACAGCTGGTGGCGCATACGTTCCGGTATCTTAGCTGCCCTAGAGCTGCCTTAGCTGAGATCGGCACAGCGGGAAGGCGCCATGTTGAGACACAAAAACAGAGCGTTTTTCCTGGCACTGCACACTTCAATGAACTTCACAAAAAATCAATCACATCAATCAACATTAATCAACAGTAATCAACATTAAGCAACATCAATGAACTATCCAACTTTTATCCAACTTTGTAGCTACAGTCAACGGATTTTGCTGAGCGTTGTGCCACCTAGCATCAAAGTACTGCAAGGCCATGTCGGATGAGAATATCATTGTCAAAGGCGTGCTGATTTGGGCGCACAGCAGAACTATCCAATTGGTTGGGCTATCATTCCATACGTTGATAGCTTATCATAGCTTAGTCTACAAAGCTGATGAATCTTAAGAGGCACAGACTAGATAGGCTCATGGACTCCTAGTCACCCATTGGCTCACCTTTAAAAATCAACCAATCAATCATGGAATGAGGGATGGTTTTGGTGTCCGACTGTCGAAACCATTGAATTATCCTTGTCTAAACTGCTCCTTTATTCCTGGTTGTAATCGGACTATATTCCTATTCCTTGGATTTCAGCGCCCATTCAATACTACCACCCATTTCTTGCTGTTTTTTTGGGTACTGGTTGTCATGGTTATGACTTCTTACCCTATTACGATTACTTACGATCAGTTGTGAGGTCCAGAGAGGTCCAGAAGTCTTCGGTTTTTCCACTCGGTTCCACTTTCCACTGCTTTCCACTGCTTTCCACTGCGCACAGCAGGCAACGGCACCATCTTCCTGGGCGGACCACCCTTAGTCAAGGCCTCCACTGGCGAGGAGGTCTCTGCCGAGGCACCGAAATCCGAACTAGGCAGAACCACTGTCGACCAAGGTCCAGCTACGTCCAGCTATGTCCAGCTATGTCCAACTTGTATCATGGAGATATATGGAGATAATTTTATGTGTTGTATGCATTTAATGCATCTATTCACATCTATTATCGTTGATGCGAGCTCAGACTTTATGAAGCTTGCAAAGGAGCAGTGCTTTTCAGTCCCAAGAATGAATTGAGATTCTGAATTGGCACACGACATGTCTTCAGAGGGGGTTGGAAGCACCCTTGAGAAGGCAGAATACGGACATTTGGTTTGAAAGGGAACAGACAGGGTCGAATGTTTTTTTGAGCACTTATAACTTACATTATAGATCATTGTAGTATAACTGGAATATAATCTAGTCACACCTGTGACTGGACAAGGATTCTGCGGACTCTGTCCGATAACCTGCGTGCAGGAACTGGGAGGTGCAGACGTGCACACCTCCAAATCTGGGGTCGCCGATCACTTTGCTGAGAACGAACCCGAAGCTGGAGCCTCGGGAGATCTTGGGAGATCTCGGGAGAGTTAGGTCGAGTTAGGTCCCTTAGGTCATCTTAGGTCCCTTGGACCACCTGTCAGAGGACAAGGGTGAGCACATGTGACAGACGTGACAGATGTGACAGTCACTGTCCAAGGCATTGGCCACCTGCAGAGAGGTCTTGGAATATGTGGGTGGCAACAGTGCAGCACAGCCAGAGGCCGCTGGAGTTTTCACGCGGCCAAAGCGTGCTTGCCACTGCGCAAAGTTGCCAGCTGTCTCATGACATCAAATGTCAAAGGATGTCAATGATTTGTCAAAGATGTGTGAAAGATGTTCGAAAAGATTTGCGAAAGTTGCTGTCAAGTTGCTGTCAAGTTGCTGAAGCCTCTCCTCGCAGGTGGAGCCAGAAGAGCCATTACTCGATCCAGAGGAGCTCTTGGGCCTCATTCCAGAGGACAACTCTAAGGTGAGGTGGTCGGGACTAGGATTCTGAGCGAAATCTACATTCAACAAGTTGAACATGTGGTGTCTAAATAGGTGATATAACTTTGTAATTGATTATGATTATGATTATATAACAAAAATCATTATAGCTTGATTCATTTTATCATTTATTTATTCGTTTGTTTGTGTATTTGGATACGTCGGATACGTTTTGAAATTAGAATTCAGTACACATTTTATAATTGCCCTCACTGTTTCTGGCGGCTTTCAGCTTGGAGGCCTTTGAGGTCAGACAAGTCATCGCTCGACTTGTGGATGGCTCACGCTTCCATGAGTTCAAAGCTCGCTACGGTAGCACCTTAGTCTGCGGTTTCGCACACATCCACGGCTATCCAGTGGGATGCTCGCCGGCAATCTCGGTGGAGGAATACAAAACATCAACAAGTATCAAGACGCATATGTATGTATGTATATATATATATCTATCTATCTACCTACCTATCTATCTATCTATCTATCTATCTATCTATCTGTATATCTATCTATCTATCTATCTATCTATCTATCTATCTATCTATCTGTATATCTATCTATCTGTATGTCTATCTATCTATCTGTCTATCTATCTATCTATCTATCTATCTGTCTATCTGTCTATCTGTCTATCTGTCTATCTATCTATCTATCTATCTATCTATCTATCTGTCTATATGTATATACATATCTATCTATTTGTATATATGCATATATATATATATATACATATTTGTGGCACAAATAGTCATTCATTTGCACACATTCGCAAATACTGGGGTTTCATACAGGTGAAGAAGGTGAACCACACTCATGTCATCCAGATTCGAAGTTGGTGTTTAACCACTGAAAGATGGTAGCATGTACTTCAAACATCTACACAGGCAGGGTGCAATTAATATCATACACTGGATCACTAGCAGTCACTAGCAGAGGAATTGTTGCCAACAATGGCATCCTCTTTGGCGAGTCTGTGCGACCCCCAGATCCAAATCATTCACATTTCTTGATACTCTGCTGAAGGAAAGGGTCTGAGTTGACATGACATTGGTTGCAGCAGGAGGGGTCCTTGGAAATAAATTTGAAGTCTCTTTCTCTTTTTCTTTCTTTGCTGGGTATTTGCACATTTTCCTCTGGTTTTTTTCTGATGTCTTTGACTCCTGAGTAGCAGAACGAGTCATCCTTTGCGCGTGGAGAGTGTCGCGAGTGTTGAGAGTGTCGCGCCAGGCACAGAAGGGGGCACACTTTGTGCAGCTCTGCGGGCAGCGCAAAATTCCTCTGCTCTTTTTGCAGAACATCACTGGTTTCATGGTTGGCAAGGCTTCTCGGCAGCAACGGCAACGTTCCACAAATTTTGACAATGGCCTTTTCTTCCTTTTCTTATTTGGATTATCCCATCACATCCGATCGCAAGCGAAAGGTTTTCCTCCATACCGACCAGATCATTTTTGTTGAGTATGAATCTTGGTCCAAGAATCTGGATCTGTTTAACATTCCTGACTCCATGTGTTCATTGAAATTGTAGCAGTTTGCACAGCTGCGTTTTCTGAACGAAGGCCTACGAGAATGGAGGGATCGCACGTGATGGTGCCAAAATGGTAAATGCTGTTTCTTGCGTAGATGCCGCTCGTCAGAGATTTAGATAGGAACTGGGCAACTTGTTTAGAGATTTCGCAAACAGCTCGCGAACATTTCGCAAAAATGGCTTCCCGATTTGACTAGCAGGTGCCCAAGATCACAGTGATCATTGCTGGAAGCCACGGTGCTGGGAACTATGGCATGTGCGGCCGTGCCTATGACCCCCGCTTCCTCTTCACTTGGCCCAACTCGCGCCGCTCGGGGGAAGATGTTGAGACTTGAAGTTTGGTGAAGTTTGGTGAAGGTCTCCCTCTTGGCCCCTTCAGATGCAGCTCAGGTGTCGCCTTTTTGTTGTTCCCAAGTGGGCACCCCTGAGCACCTCCCTCCTCTTCCGGTGATGCCGTGATGTGCTGAGCGTTTGTAGCTGAGGAATCAGCGTGATGGGAGGGGCTCAGGCAGCAGAAGTGCTTGCGACTGTCAAGCAGGAGCGAATCAAGGGACAAACCGATGATGTCCTATGACGATAGGAGCTGCAACAGCTGACTCATATTTTCATTTATATCTAACATACATATATATATTTGTAAACAAATCACACATATATATATATATGTACAGAACATATAGGTATGTATATAATTATATATATATATCACATATGCGTATATAAAATAAAATATAGATATATACACACACACACATATATATATATATATATACACACATACACCAGCTAGTGCCCGGCTGTGCCGGCGCGGAAGTTTCGAGAAAAACACTCGCTATTAAAAAATCAATAGCCAACAGGAATGCCAATGGTTGAGGGATGACGTTGTGAGATGCAAATGTTGACGTTGTGAGATGCAAAGCAATCAAATGTTGACGTTGTGAGGCGCGTCAACGAATGACCGAATGGTTGTTGGGATGCCAATGAAATGACATGGAAGAATCAACGCACGACTGACTGATTGAATTACAATCTGAGATAGTCGCCCCGGGAGGGGGGGCAAATCCCCACCCACAAATGCACATTGCCTTGAACACTAGCGGTGTTTAAAAGTGTACTTTTAGACACTATTGGTGTTTAACGGTGTTCGATAAACATGGCCCTCAATGTGAACCAAAATCAACTCAAAATGAGCTCGGTAAGAGCTCAAACCCGCTCGGTGGGAGACAACAAACTGCATTTCCCAAATCACCATACGAAAACATGACCTCAAAGTGGCTCAAGAAGAGGCACATTTTGTGCCCACAATGTGGGAAATTGCAAGAATCTTCAACAGAATCAACCCGTGAGCAACCCAATTAGAAATCACATAGAAAGGGAAATGCTGGAAATGTTTCGCAGCCCAATTAGAATGTATCATATGAATGTTCAACAGAAGCAACCCCGCAGAAGATACTGAGGAGAACCTAAAGAAATCATGATAAAACTAGACTAGACAGATTGAGTGTTTTTACCGGTTGAGTGTAGCCACCTGCAAGAAGCAGCATATCTAGAAGAATCCGAGCAAAATATGATAAATTTGAAAGTTTCTGTCAAATTGTGCCCCTAACTTCACTCATTTCAACCAAATACTTGATGGACCCCCACCAAAAAGCAGAATATCAAAAAATACAAGAAAAGTCTTGTTAACTTGGAAGTTTCTGTCGACTTGTGTACTAGTTTGAGCCCATTGAGCCAGATTGAGTTTTTCACAGGTTTAGTGTAGCCCCCTGCAAAAAGCTGAGNGATCCCAAGGAAAGTACGATAAACTTGGAAGTTTCTGTCCAATTGTGCCCTCGCTTCACCCTTTTTCAACAAGGAGGACATCAAGAAAAACCCAAGGAACGCATCCTGAACTTGGAAAGTGCTGGAATTGTGCCCCTAACTTCACTCATTTCAACCAAATACTTGATAGACCCTCCCACCAAAAAGCAGAATATCAAAAAAAACAAGAAAAGTCTTATTAACT
>BGPT01001164.1:0-16868 GCA_003297045.1 Symbiodinium sp. clade C Y103 | reverse complement strand
AGACAAAGGCTTTTACCAGCAAATGCTTTCACACTCTGGAACCTTTACACAGAGATGCTTTTCGAAAACTTGGAACACAGAAGCTTTTGCGAAGCTTCGGTAGACAGATGCCGCGTTTGCACACAGGTGCTTTTACGCACAGATGCTTTTACGCACAGATGCATTTGCACAGAGAAAGCTCTTACATGGAGAACACTTTTACACAGCGATATTTTTTTGCACACAAAAACCTTTGTACGCAAAAGCTTTTACATACAGTTGCTCCGGAAACACAAAGGGATGATGATGATGGTGATGAATATGACGATTGGCATCCGCTATTTGGAAGGAACCCTTTGCAGGATTTTCGGGGAACATGATGAAAAAGGCAATCAGGCTCGTGGATTTCAGCAGGTTATTCATATTTTTGGCTGAAGCATCGTACTGAAAGCCGTGGAACAGTCATTAATTCAGGTTGAGCAGCTGGAAATGTGGGGCAACAAGTAGAGTTCAGCAACTGCAAACAGGATCAAACAGGTAGTTCAGAAGGGTTTGGAAAGTTTAGCTTGAGGTCTCCTGGAAGCTGTGGAGCAGCTCATCATCTGGAATTATACTAGGATATATCTGGGATTTTTCCATCTGCTTCTAGGGAATGCATTCATTGATAGTGTTGATAGTACNAGCTGTGGAGCAGCTCATCATCTGGAATTATACTAGGATATATCTGGGATTTTTCCATCTGCTTCTAGGGAATGCATTCATTGATAGTGTTGATAGTACCGTGATCAAATTGCAGTGAGTGATTCATGAGCCCTCGTGCTTTGAATGTGATTCTGGTGAGGCGAGAACATTTTGACTTTCGCACGATGTTTTGAAGACCGGAGATGAACCCTTGATCTTGCTACCAACAAAAAGGTGGTTGCTCCAACACCTGTAGCAAAAAAATTGCAGACCTTTGGGCCAAATGGGGTGTTTACCTTTGGGTTTTTGCAACCAAACAAGTTGCTAAACCGTGGAAATTCGATTTTCATCCGGCAAATGAGGTTGGTGCGGCAAGTGGGGAAGACAGACTTTGCTCGAGCTGAGAATTACGAGGCTTTCACCCTCACCGATCGTCATCGTGAAGAATTCTTTCGCGATGGGGCGACCCTTTTGAAAGGCGTTCTGAAGCCTGAAGTGGTAAAAAAACTGCACGAGNTTCACCCTCACCGATCGTCATCGTGAAGAATTCTTTCGCGATGGGGCGACCCTTTTGAAAGGCGTTCTGAAGCCTGAAGTGGTAAAAAAACTGCACGAGTATGTGGCACCCATTGACCCCTTTGATCCCAGACAAATTGGCAATATGTGGATGATGTCGGATGAAATTTTGGATTTCTACCTCTTTGGACCTTTGGGCGACATTGCAAGGCAGGTTTTTCAGAGCCCGCAGGCAGTCACAGCCCATCTAGCCCCATCCGCTCAGCTACAGCGAGATTTCATCAGCAGAAGGAACCTTAATTCTACAAATGGATGGCATATTGACCGAACCGAATGTCAAATGGGTGACCAACCGTCCAAATATCTTTCTACAGCATTGGCAAGGCTGGCCGTGCCTTTGGTTGTTGAGGGTGGCGTTCGAGGCACGCAGATCATCAACCAGAGCAAATATGCTGCTGCGATGTCTGAAGGAGCCAGGGAAGAATATTTTGCGGGCAAATCAATGTACCGGAAGGAAGGCCGTTTCGAGGAGTGGATGTTGCAGGATCCGGACATCGCCGTGCCAGTGCTTCCAGGAGTGAAATTAGATGAAGAGATGATCATGGAACATTGGTTGGAGCCCGGAGATATTGTCCTATTTAACACTTGCCTCTGGCATCGCTCTCCGCCATGGGCAGGACCAGAACAAGAGTTGGGCTTGCAGCCTACCTTTGCCCCATCCAACCATATTGCGCAAAATCCACCAACCTTCACAGACATGAGGAGCTCTTGGTGTTTGTACGACGAATTTGCAGGCAAACCAATTGGGGAAGTCAACTCCACGTGCTATCCTTATGCCTATCCGGAAGACAAGCGTCCAAAGGTTGGCTCCACATTGACATTCAAGCGAAGGCCAGTACCATTGCCTCGCCATATTATTTTCAGCTGGGCGCATGTCCTAATCAGAGACATGCTCAGAAAACCGTACTTTTGGTTCAAGCACTAAGGTTTTGGACCTGCTCTAGCAAAGCCATTTCAAACCTGCAGACAGCCAAAAAAAGCAGAATTGAAGCGTGGAAGTGCTGGAGTCACCTATCAAGCAAAGTAGCCCGGGCCAACTACTAAAAGTGTGTCGGGGGAGGGGGTTGGGTTCTTTCACTGAACTGCGGCCCGAAAGGAAAGGAATTCCTTTTTCGGGGGGCAGGGCCCCCTCACTCCCCCACGGCTGTGTCGCTAATTGCCTCCAACTCCGACGCATCGCGCTATACATGCAGTAATGCGTTGGACCTAGAATTTCAGCGCAACAATACTGAGGCGTAAACCATAGTTCGCCAGTTTGCCTTTTTTATGTGTTTCTTAGTTGCTGGTTGCCGTCATGCAGATGTGCCTTTGGTAGCAGAACGCGGTTTGTGGTTGTTAGCAGTTGGTTGTCATTAGGCCGTTCTTGGGCTCCGGAAGAGACGTAGCTTTCAGACCTGTGCGTGTTGGTTGAAGCGTTCCTAAGAAAAATAAGTGAGCCATTTTGTGTTGTTTTGGTGTCAAAAGGTCCTGTCAGCATGCATTGCATGGTTTGCAAAGGCTGCTGTCTCTGACGGATGGTCTCTGGCGTGGACAAGATTTGCTTTGACTATTCAGGCCCATTCAGGCCCCAGTGCAACGTAAAAAGTACGCCGGGACGTAATCTTCAAATTGACCCATAGCTATCTATCAAAGTGCGCGTCCTTTGTCCTTTTTTTCCGCTGATGGGCGTCTGCGAGATTTACAGCTGCCAGAAGTAGCTTTTATCTTCTGGTTCAACACATTTTTCTTGGCAATTACGTCAGCTGTGTTTGGAACTGACATCACTCATCGACACCAGATCCCATTTGCCCAATTGTCAGCTCGTGATATTATCGAAGGAAGTTTAGAAGTCAAACTTCCGGCAAGATGGACAGATGGAAAAGCCAAGATGAGAAGAGCCACAGAAGAGACAAGCTCAGACAGGAGAAAGTCAGAAGAGAGAAGATGCAGGTGCGCGAAAAGCTGAAAATGTGGGCTAGATATCAATGATTTATTATGATTTATTCAACTAACTTTTATTGGCTGATCTGTGGCTAACGGCCAAATGGCATTGAACTTGAAACCCTCTTACATGTCAACGTTTTAGCCAATCCATTTAATTGTGTATGAAGAGCATGTTGAGCCATTGTCAAGATGGCATCCACCAGAGCAACGGCCACGTTCTTTCCGATCGTCGATAGCTGATACTTCCGGAGCACAACTCCGTCAAGGCCCGGACTGGAAGAGCTATTGGGGATTGTGCACTCACCTAGAAGTAACGGGGCACTTCTCAAACAACCCGTAAAATCATGGTTTGCATTCACGCGCCGCGTCATTCTACAATGAATGAGCTATGCAATGATGTACGTACTATGTTTTTCGATAGGTTTATGATTGGCTGAGAGACAGAGAGAGAGAGAGAGAGAGAGAGAGAGAGAGAGAGTGAAGAGAGACAGGGAGCAAATCAAGTCAAACAAAAAGGAAAGCAGCAGCTTCTCAGACTCAAACGCATAGGTCCACTGTAAAGGAGTTCTCAAGTCAACAAGAGTAGACAAGGAGAGTTTCGCGAGCCCACACCTTGCAATGATTGTTTCGCTTTATACCGTGTGGTTGGCAGTGGCCACCACATGCCGCGCACTCCGCCACCTCCCAGACATAAAGCGCTACGTGCAGGAGCTGAGCCTTCCAGGTGCTTCTCCGCTGGAATTACGTGCAAGCGGATTCCAGCGGCCACCGGGTGGTAGCTTTCCTTTAGAATGCGGCAGACAATGTTCTACCTACTGTCAGGGGCAAGGGGCATTCAACTCCGCCCCCAAGGAATTCAGAACACCGGGTGGCTCTCGGAGAACATGCGGCAGTCTTGCACATCACTCCCCTTGGCACGAGCAACTCCTGTAACACACTTTGTTTCTTCACATGTTTTTGTCCAAAAAAAGGCCGAGCAAAGAAGCATGATACTTTGCAATTGGTCTTGTTGGTGTTTTCAGTTTCTTCTGGCTTTGGCCCTCTATACTGTTGCAATCCACGGCGCGTCGGATAATTTTTTTCCCTAATCTGCGTGTCCACACTGAGGGGTTCTTACTGTAAGTGCAAAGGCCGGGTGTTGTCAGGGTGCTCCATTTGGTCTGCAGCATGTGCCCTGTAAATTCCCGCATGAAGCGGCTCTTGTTGAATGTCCATGTGCGTTTCGATTGCGCAGGCTGGCACAAAGTGGTGGTCAAGGATTTTGCTTGCTTCTGGGCCCCCGCATTTTTCCGGTAAATTCTCGCCAAAAAGTTCGCTTCTGACGTGTCCATGTGGGGGTTTCGACTGCGCAGGCTCGCGCAAGTTTGCGGCTGGATCTTGGTCTTTTCGAAAGGTGTCGTTTTACTAGCGCGCCGTGCTCGTTCTTTGCGCTAAGTGCATTTCGTGTGGCAGGTGTGGGACGTCCGGGGCATTTTAAAGTCTCAAACGTCGTTTTGTGTGGCAGGTGCAGGACATCGGACACTGTTTCATCCGTGTGGCAGACGTGGGACATTTGCACGTTGCTAAAACGTTGGCACGCGTGGGTCAAAATGAGAGGTGCTTTCGGAAGTAATTTTTCGTGGCAGGCGCAGTATTAGGTGAACTTGGACGACGTTTTCAAAGGGTCGAAAGTCGCGTTTTCTGAAGCTGTCGTCGATTTTGATTTTGGACATGATGATGATTTCGCGTGGCAGGCGCAGTACTTCGATGACCTCGGGCTCTCGTGGTGGCGCGGCGCGAGTTTTGCAACTTCAGATGCAACGCTTTTGCACGAAATGGAAGTCAAACTGCCGAAATTGGTGTAAAATTGCAACATCACAACTTCAGATGCAACCTTTCCGCGCAAAATGAATGTTGAACGGCAAAAACCGATGTAAAATTGCGATTTGGACATGTTTTTCCAATGTCTTGAGTCTTGTGGCTCCAGAGGGTCGAAAAGTAGGCTCTCTAGAGTGGCAGGTGCGGAGCCATCTGGGCAGATGAGAGATGCGCCGTTGTGGTGTAAAAAGCTACAAAACACGTCAGGTCTGGAACGCTTTTGGAAGTTGAGATGTTGAAAAAGTGCACGCCATTGTGGCGCGAAGGACATTTCCAAGTCAAAAGTGGGCGGTCTCGGAGCACTTTTGGAAGTCGAGATGTCGAAAAAGTGCCCGCCATTGTGGCGCGAAGCACGTTTCCAAATCAAAAAAATTAAAAGCTGACTGTCTCGGAGCACTTTTGGAAGTCGAGATGTCGAAAAAGTGCACCATTGTGGCGCGAAGCACGTTTCCGAGTCAAAAGTGTTAAAAACTGATGGTCTCGGAGCACTTTCGGAAGTTGAGATGCCGAAAAAGTGCACGCTGTTGTGGCGCGAAGTTAAAAATTGACAGACCCGGGCCACTTTTGCACGTTCAATCGTGATTTTGCATGGGATTCTGCACCTGATCAAAAGTGAGTCAAACATGTGGGTTTTGTAGCATGTTCAAAAACGGTGGCAGGCGTGGGGCATTTGAAGAAGATCTGCAGAGATGGATTTCGCGTGGCAGGTGAAGTACAAGAGACATCTTCATCAGAGATGTTAGGAGGTCAGGGCGGTGATTTCCTGAGAGGGTTGCATTTTGGAGCATCAGATCTTTAGGTCTGCTCAGCGCTTCGTTTGCTGCGGCCTCACTTTTTCATGGCAGGCGCAATACTTTAGACAGATGAAGTGGAAAATCGCAAAACGCATTGGTACGAGGCCGTGAGCTGCACACTCAACTTTCCATTTTTGCAGGAAGTCTCGCAGAAGTGTTTCGTTTCGGAGCATTACACTACACTCCACGACGCTACCCTACACTACAATGACACTACACTACACTACACTGCACTGCACTGCACCGCACTACATTAGACTACAACTACAACTACAAACGCAACTACAACTACGACCATGACCACACCCACAACTACAACTACGACCGTGACCACACCCGCAACTACAACTACAACTACAACTACAAGTACATCTACAACAGCAACAACAACAACAACAACAACAACAACAACATCCCCAACTACAACTACAAGTACACGGCACTACGCTACAACAACACTACACCAGAGTACAACTACAACTACCACTCCAACGACAACGGCAACTACAACTACACCACAATACCACAACGCCAAGGACAACCACAACGACAACTGCAACTACAACGACATCCACAACTACAATTGCAACTACAACTAAAACTAGACTGCACTACACTAGACTACAGCTACAACTACAACTACAAGGGCAGCCACAACTACAACTACAACTACAACTAAACCTACAATGCGCTACGCCACAGCTACAAGTACAATTACATTACAACCACAACTACATGTAGAACACTGCCATCCATGATTCACAACAAGCAACCTCTCCTATATAGGTTACCTATCTTTGAAGCTTCCGCCACGGCCTTGCGCGGTACTACTGGTATTGACATGTACTGAACATAGTCCCGTAAAATCGTCATTATCATTGAGTGTAACCTTTATCAACATTATTGCTATTGACAAAATCATGGGGGATCCGGCGATGAAAGCTTTTTTGAGCACCCGGGGAACAGCAATTTCAACTGTCGGGTTGTGGTTCTCGGGCATTTCATTGCCCCTGAATTTTTCCCGACAAATCGCGCCACATTTTGAAGGTTTTCTGTATAGTAGTGTGATTCTCAGTTCCTAGCAGCATTTGCTCTGTGGAATGCTGTTGACACCACAACTTTTCTGATTCGAAGTTCTCTCATATTCCCTGCCCGCCCAAAAACCGACTTTGCGTTCCCCCCTCTCAATTGACCTAACCATCCTGCGGCACACTACAGCAATCTGGCGCAACCGCAAATGTATGGCTGGCTCTGCCGAATTTTGCATTCTCTCAAAACGCGTGCAATCATTGAGTGAGGCATTGATGTCTTGGGAGATGACTGACTTAAAAATCACACGCGACCTTTCTTGAGACTTGCAGGGAGAAACAGATAGCCGGAGTTGGTTGGAGTAGAAGTTGGTTGAGTTCGATTTTCCACAACGTCATCAAGAGGGGTGAACAGGAACTCCAAACAGAGGGTCGACATGAACCATGTTCAAATTTGCCATTGGTGCAAGGATTGTGGCAATTTGACAGACGTTTATATAGAGATGATATCATGTAATAAAATGCAAGCACTGCTCAAGGCTGGCTTGAAGAGCTCATTGATGAAAGCGTGGCAGTACACCGGAGAAATTGTCTGGAGTTTTCATTCAGTTTTCAGTCACTTTTATTTATTTTTTTCAGCTCACCAAGCAGCAAGACTTTGTCAAACTTGCGGTGGCACGGCAATGGGCTGCATGCTTGCACTTGGACATGGCCTACTTTTAGAGGTGCTTTAGTTTGCTTGTGCGACAGTAATTCCGATTTTATCACATGTGTTTCTTGGAATTCGAGCCATTGCTGCCCATTGCTCGCATTTTGCTGGCATTCTGGGTAAGGTTTCCATCTGTTGGGGTCAACATGTCTCAGATCAGTTGATCGTGCATTCAGCACGAACGTCGTTCTCCAACCGCCAATGATCCAGCTTCGGGTCTCACATTTTGCTGAGTTCAACATGTTTCAACGTGTTCCAACATGGCGCATATTTCATTTCCACATTTCCACGGCATTTTGACAAGATGTTCACTATTTTCCAACATGTGAAAAGATTCAGAAACATGTCGATGTCGCCAGGCTGTGGCATCACAGGAAATCTCGGAGTTCAGCGCTGGCAGTTAACCTATGCACCTTTTCAAAGGCATTCCAGCGTACTCCACACATAATTTACATAATATGATTATATATACGTACATATATTATATTATTATAGACATCATGTAATATACATATACCTACTTTGTCATGATATATGAAACTAGACATGTTTCGATTGTAAAAACTGTATACCAGTAGTGCCGCACAAGGTGGCGGAAGTTTCAAAGATACGACACCTATAGGTTGCCATGAATGATGGATGGCAGAGCGAACCCGCTGATGGACCGACAAGTGGTTGGAGGCAGCGCAGTGTAGTTGTAATGTAGTGCAGTTGTGGCTGTAGTTGTAGATGTAGCTGTGGTTGTAGTTGTAATTGTAGCTGTAATGTAGTTGTAGTTGTACTTGTCGTGGTTATTGTGGTTGTAGTTGTAGTTGTTGTCGTTGTAGTTGTAGTTGTAGTTGTAGTTGTAGTTGTAGTTGTAGTAGTATTAGTACAGTAGTAGTAGTAGTAGTAGTAGTAGTAGTAGTAGTAGTAGTAGTAGTAGTAGTAGTAGTAGTAGTAGTAGTAGTAGTAGGAGTAGTAGTAGTAGTAGTAGTAGTAGTAGTAGTAGTAGTAGTAGTAGTAGTAGTAGGAGTAGTAGTAGTAGTAGTAGTAGTAGTAGTAGTACTAGTAGTAGTAGTAGTAGTAGTAGTAGTAGTAGCAGCAGCAGCAGCAGCAGCAGCAGGAGTAGGAGTAGTAGTAGTAGTAGTAGTAGTAGTAGTAGTAGTCGTAGTCGTAGTCGTAGTCGTAGTCGTAGTCGCAGTCGTAGTCGTAGTCGTAGCCGTAGTCGTAGTCGTAGCCGTAGTCGTAGTCAAAGTCGTAGTAGTAGTAGTAGTAGTAGTAGTAGTAGTAGTAGTAGTAGTAGTAGTAGTAGTAGTAGTAGTAGTAGTAGGTGTAGTGGTGNAATCGTAGTAGTAGTAATCGTCGTAGTCGTAGTCGTAGTCGTAGTAGTAGTAGTAGTAGTAGTAGTAGTAGTAGTAGTAGTAGTAGTAGTAGTAGTAGTAGTAGTAGTAGTAGCCGTAGTCGTAGTCAAAGTCGTAGTGGTAGTAGTAGTAGTAGTAGTAGTAGTAGTAGTAGTAGTAGTAGTAGTAGTGGTAGTGGTAGTGGTAGTGGTAGTGGTAGTGGTAGTGGTAGTGGTAGTGNAGTAGTAGTAGTAGTAGTAGTGGTAGTGGTAGTGGTAGTGGTAGTGGTAGTGGTAGTGGTAGTGGTAGTGGTAGTGGTAGTGGTAGTGGTAGTGGTAGTCGTCGTAGTAGTAGTCGTAGTAGTAGTAGTAGTAGTCGTAGTCGTAGTCGTAGTCGTAGTCGTAGTCGTAGTCGTAGTCGTAGTCGCAGTAGTAGTAGTAGTAGTAGTAGCAGCAGCAGCAGCAGCAGCAGCAGGAGGAGGAGTAGTAGCAGTAGTAGTAGTAATTGTAGTAGTAGTAATCGTAGTAGTAGTAATCGTAGTAGTAGTAATCGTCGTAGTCGTAGTCGTAGTCGTAGTAGTAGTAGTAGTAGTAGTAGTAGTAGTAGTAGTAGTAGTAGTAGTAGTAGTAGTNAATCGTAGTAGTAGTAATCGTCGTAGTCGTAGTCGTAGTCGTAGTAGTAGTAGTAGTAGTAGTAGTAGTAGTAGTAGTAGTAGTAGTAGTAGTAGTAGTCGTAGTAGTAGTCGTAGTCGCAGTAGTAGTAGTAGTAGTAGTAGTAGTAGTAGTAGTAGTAGTAGTAGTAGTAGTAGTAGTAGTAGTAATAGTAGTAGTAGTAGTAGTAGTAGTAGTAGTGGTAGTGGTAGTGGTAGTGGTAGTGGTAGTGGTAGTGGTAGTGGTAGTCGTAGTCGTAGTAGTAGTAGTAGTAGTAGTAGTAGTAGTAGTAGTTGTTGTTGTTGTTGTTGTTGTTGTTGTTGTGGTTGTTGTTGTAGTGGCTGTAGTTGTAGTTGTGCTTGTAGTGGTTGTAGTTGTGGTGGTAGTGGTAGTTGTAGTTGTAGTTGTAGTGCAGTGCAGTGCAGTGTAGTGTAGTTGTAGTGGTTAGTGTGGTTGCAGGCGTAGTTGTAGGTGTAGTTGTTGTATTTGTAGTTCACTGTAATGTAGGGTAGTGCAGTGTAGTGTAGCGTAGCGTAGTGTAGTGCTGTGTAGTGCAACGTTCCGAAACGAAGCAAATCTGCGAGACTTCTTCCATTTTCCAAGTTGACAGCATGAAAAAACGCAGCAATTCTGCGAGACCTCCTTCACAAATGGAAAGTTGAGTGGAGAGCTGACGGCCTCGTACCAATGCGTTGTGGGATTTTTCCACGCCATGTCTCTAAATACTGCGCCTGCCACGAAAAAGCGAAGCCAGGTCATACGAAGTGCTGCACCTGTCATGCAAAATCATTGCAGCTAGCGTGACGATCTGATGCTCCAAGATGACGCCCCTCTCAGGAAATCAGCGCCCTGCCTCTTATCATGTGTGCTTCAGGTCTCTGTTGTATTGCGCCTGCCACGAAATACGGCTTCTTTGCAGATCCTCTTCAAATGTCCCACGTCTGCCATCGTTTTAGAAAATGTTGCAAAACCCACACATTTAGCTCACTTTTTGCCAGGTGCAGAATCCCTGGCGCCTGCCACACAAAACGAGGTCACAACATCCAAAAGTGGTCCGAGCATGTGGTGTTTCTAGCATTTTCACTTCCAAATGTGCTTTGCGCCACAACAGCGTGCACTTTTTCGACATCTGAACTTCCAAGAATGTTCCGCGCATGTGGTGTTTTTAGCATTTTGACTTCCACATGTGCTTCGCGCCACAACGGCGTGCACTTTTTCGACATCGCAACTTCCAAAAGTGGTCCGAGCATGGTGTGTTTTGTCACTTTTTACTTCGGAATGCGCTGCGCGCCACAGCGATATGCACTTTTTCAAAATCTCAATTTCCAAAAGTGCTCCGAACATGTGGTTTTCTTAGCATTTTGACTTGCAAATGTGCTTCGCGCCACAACGCCGTGCACTTTTTCCACATCTCAACTTCCAAAAGTGCTCCGAGACCGTCAGCTTTCAACGCTTTTTACTTCAAAATGTGCTTCGCGCCACAACGGCGTGCAATTTTTCATCTCTCATCTGCCCAGATGGCTCCGCACCCGCCGCTTTAGCGAGCCTCCTTTCCGACCCTCCGGAGCCACGAAACATTGGAAAAACACCGTGTTTCGCGACTTTCCTACCTTTTCGCACGCTTTCTCCTGTCTGATCTTCTCTCTTCTGACTTGCTCCCTGTCTGATCTTCTTCCCCACTGCATTTTTTCACCTGTTCACATTGTCGGAAGTTTGACTTTGAAATTTCCTTCGATCATTCCATTTGCATCAGCTGTGCCATTTAGGCGTTCCCGGAAAGCTCGTTAGATGTCACCACGAGATAGTTGTCAAGTCGATGCTGGACATCTGTTTGTGAAGACCTCGGTGGATTCACAAAGCTGTGAGGCTTGCAATGCGTGTAAAAACACCCATTGATTTTGATGGAAAAATTGAAAGTAGAAGGAATTTTTGAGCTACATCCATTTGCCAAATATCCACTTGCCAAATCGCAGCTGGTCCAGCTCTCAACTCACCATCTTGGTGGCGTAAATCAAAAGTCCTCTTGACATGCACATTTGCATGATGAATTTGTGCGTTTTCTCTCTCTGAAGTTTCACTGAACAGATAGAATATATGAGAAAGGTAGAAAAAGGAGGAGAATGAGAAAAAACCCTGGAGCCGAGGTGGCTGCGCAGCGGAGGGGGTGTGCGCGTCCGTGGAGGTGCGACGACCAGTGACCCACTTGACGACACACACTGGTCATGTCTTTCACTTAGAATCCCTACGGGGATGACCAATTTTGATGACCAGCCCAGTTTCAGAAGTTAGAATATCTCAATATCCCTGTTTGGAAATTTGTCAACATTTTAATGCCCAAACAGTATCAAACAGTGGCAGTGCCATGGAGTGGCGGTGGATTTTTGGCACCACGTGGTTTGGGACTTGCCGCTCATCGATATCTCATCGGCCAAACCGTAAAATTCTTCAAACCCCAAAACTGATTCTTTATTTCGATTCTCCAAATTTGATTTTTTACGTTTTTGTTTATCAAACTTCCTACTGGAACCTACAAACTCTTTTCGTACTGTTAAAGGATTACCTCACTTTGCACATAGTGCAATGAGAGGTTCTCGGTACTTCTGCCAATGAGCTCTGAGGTTATGCTTCTGTGGACATGTCAGATGCTCTTGGCCGACTGGGTACCTGGGGAGTTCCTTGGCCGCAACAGCGATGGACCGGATGGGTGGTCCAGATGGGTTGGCCAATGTTGACCAGATGGTGTGCATGAGCGGCTTCTGAGTTGCCCAGTTGAACACGTGAGGTACACGGTCCATCCGGTCGTTGTTTCAGGTATTTGCTGTGGGTGCCACAGTGGGCTCTGTCGCAATGTCAGGCTCGTTTCCCAGTTTCCGTAGCGCTTTGTGAGTGTGAACGGAAGTGGCAACTGATTGGGCACCAATGTTTTGGAGAGTTTGGAAAGTTTGAAAGGAAAAAGTGTACAGTCTTGTTGTGTCCGCAAAAACTGATAAGCCTTGCAGATTGGCACAACTTGCTTTGACCAGTATTGCTTGGATGGAGGCAATGAACCAAAAGCAATATTTAAAGTATTGATATCAGGACGTATGCGATGTATTTTCCCAATTTTTCCCGTATGATTTCAGAATGTTTCAGAGGACATGTTGAAAACGGCGGCGAGGTCTTCTGGCAATGGCCTGGCAGCGCCGCAAATTTCAGGTGCCATTCGGGTCGACCTCCGTCGCTTCTGTCGCTTCCGTCGCTTCCGTCGCTTCCGTTGCAAAAGGATTAAATGCATTTTGAAGAATTGGAATCTGATTGACTCAGATTGCTACTTTGTTCTTCGGTTTCATATGTTCAATCTGAGTCAGTGCACTCAGTGCACTCAGTGCACTCAGTGCACTCAGTGCACTCAGTGCACAGTCGATTTAAGTCTGCTACCAATTCTCTATGTCAAATCGACTTGGATATGCCATTTGCCCACAAGACGAGTAAGGATTTGTTTCGCACATACAAGTAGGCTGGTCTCTTTAGCATTTCGCCAGAAATTAAGCGTACACGAGCCTTCTCCTGTTGCATCCACAAAATGCCATGAAAATCCATCAACTGGTTCAATTGCAACAAGATAAACCACGCTGGACCGACCAGATACAAAAATGAATGCGAAGAATGCTCTAGAACACACCATGGGTGGCATTTCCTTTGACTTCCGTGGTGCTCAACTGGAGCTAGACAGGCGCCGGTATTTAATACCTCGAAAGCTTTGGTTTCATAATCTTTCGAGGCGCTATGCCCGGGCCCAATGTGCCTGATAGCNGAGCTAGACAGGCGCCGGTATTTAATACCTCGAAAGCTTTGGTTTCATAATCTTTCGAGGCGCTATGCCCGGGCCCAATGTGCCTGATAGCACATGAAGCATTGAAAACACAATCTGAAACAATCTGAACAGAATTATACAGAGAAACCGGAGAAGACTTGTTGGAGTTCGAACTGATAAGCCATGTGGTAAGGGCAATATTTTTGCTGATTTTTGTCAAAAGACTTGTATATTTGACCGCCATGTGGATTCACGACAAGCACCAGAATGTGGCTGTTGTCATGGTCATTGATTTGCTNATTTTTGCTGATTTTTGTCAAAAGACTTGTATATTTGACCGCCATGTGGATTCACGACAAGCACCAGAATGTGGCTGTTGTCATGGTCATTGATTTGCTCCAAATCTTGTCACACCATGGGTGGCATTTCCTTTGACTTCCGTGGTCCTCAACTGGAGCTAGACAGGCGCCGGTATTTAATACCTCGAAAGCTTTGGTTTCATAATCTTTCGAGGCGCTATGCCCGGGCCCAATGTGCCTGATAGCNGAGCTAGACAGGCGCCGGTATTTAATACCTCGAAAGCTTTGGTTTCATAATCTTTCGAGGCGCTATGCCCGGGCCCAATGTGCCTGATAGCACATGAAGTATTGAAAACACAATCTGAAACAATCTGAACAGAATTATACAGAGAAACCGGAGAAGACTTGTTGGAGTTCGAACTGATAAGCCATGTGGTAAGGGCAAAATTTTTGCTGATTTTTGTCAAAAGACTTGTATATTTGACCGCCATGTGGATTCNAAGACTTGTTGGAGTTCGAACTGATAAGCCATGTGGTAAGGGCAAAATTTTTGCTGATTTTTGTCAAAAGACTTGTATATTTGACCGCCATGTGGATTCGCGAGCCCAATGTGTGAGTTGTATAGCAGGTTGTTTTCAACATGCTTTCAGAGTGTAGGGCACTGTGCACATATCTTTATTGGCCAGGAGAGTGCAGCTCAACGGAGGGAAATGCCCAGGTCCGCCAAGTGGAAGTCGTGAAGTCACAATGTGAACCAATATTGGATCATAGCCTTTCTGTAGCACGGAAAATAGAACATTGTAGCATGTTGTAACATGACAATCATGACAATCATGACAATCATGACAATCATATTTACATCATATATTTATGCATTTATTTACAATATATTTATCATCCTCATGTCGGGCTCATGAGTCAGCCACGTGGACTCGAGGCGACGTCAAGCTGCTCAACTGCGACAAAACCAGGCAGGAAAGAAATTGCTGCACCTTCGTTGCGCAGCATCCGTTTTTTTCTGTTTTTTTCCTTAGTTCGTTGGAACACTCCAAAACTCAGAGTTGGGATGGCGGGCAGTCTCTGCCGTTGATCTGTTTCTCATTTTGTGGCTAGACCACCAGTGACCACTTCATGGATTCGAAGAACACCTTCGCAATTGTACACTGTACACATCTGTCAATTTTGCAGAAAAGCAAAACTCGAATTTATTAGTGACCTTAATAACTCACCTATCCGTTCCACTTGTTCCTGTTTATGTTTTCAGTCCTCCATGTCATCAAAGCCATGGAAAATGGTCCTTCTTATAATTTATGGATATTTATGGCCATTGTATGCCATTGTCCAGTCTCTCAGGTGAAAGGCAATTGTGGCATTGCGTATTTAATTGCCTACGGCAAGCCCGCCGGCCATAGGCAATTGGCAGTCTTTTCTTGGGACTTCTGGGACTTGGGTATTGAGCAGATTGCATTGAGCACNGGCAATTGGCAGTCTTTTCTTGGGACTTCTGGGACTTGGGTATTGAGCAGATTGCATTGAGCACTTAATGTGGTATTGGGAGTAGGAGCAGGAGTAGGGATAGAAGTGCTAGTAGCAGCAGCAGCAGTAGCAGTAGTAGCTGTAGCAGTAGCAGTAGCAGTAGTAGCAGCAGTAGTAGCAGTAGCAGTAGCAGGAGCAAGAGCAGGAGCAGGAGCAGGAGCAGTAGTAGGAGTAGTTGTAGTAGTAGTAGTAGCAGCAGCAGTAGTAGTAGTAGTAGTAGTAGTAGTAATAGTAGTAGTAGCAGTAGTAGTAGTAGTAGTAGTAGTAGTAGTCGTGGTAGTAGTAGTAGTAGTAGTAGTAGTAGTAGTAGTAATAGTAGTAGTAGCAGTAGTAGTAGTAGTTTTAGTAGTAGTAGTAGTAATAGTAGTAGTAGTAGTAGTAGTAGTAGTAGTAGTAATAGTAGTAGTAGTAGTAGCAGCAGTAGCAGTAGTAGTCGTAGTCGTAGTCGTAGTCGTAGTCGTAATCGTAGTCGTAGTCGTAGTCGTAGTCGTAGTCGTAGTAATAGTAGTAGTAGTAGTAGTAATAATAGTAGTAGTAGTTATAGTAATAGTAGTAGTAGTAGTAGTAGTAGTAGTAGTAGTAGTAGTAGTAGTAGTAGTAGTAGTAGTAGTAGTAGTAGTANAAAAAGTTGCCGCAGGAGAACAAAGGAACAAGTACAAGCCAAGAACAGAACAGGAACAACACCTTCCAATCAGACACGCCGGCAGGCCGGCGGATTTTAATGTTCAGAGAGGGACACAGCCTTTTGCTCTTGCAATCTTGTGCTCAAGTTGCTGATCCTGAGGCAAAAACGACACTTGACTCCTGACGCACTACGGTTTCTTGCACCAGGAGCTCAGCCAATGCCACGCTTATGCATTAACTCAGAAATGCCCAGATCCCAGTCAAGGAATTTGAATTATCAAGTCTTGTCATGTCTTATATTGTTCTATGATCTCTTAGCAAGGCATTTTGAAGTACTTAAAGCGGTTCTGCATGGTTAAATATGGTTAAATATGGTTAAATACGTTCAACTACGTTAAACTTTACTGGTTGCTCTACTTCAACTCAAGCATCGCTGATGTTTGGGGCTTAACTGGCTCAAATGATCTTTGATCCTCGGTATTTGGGGCTCAAAGCGGTGGACGCCTCAACGCCAAGCGTGGCGAGCGCACAGGCCTAAGTTGCTTGCTGACCATCTTTGACCGCGGCGCAAACCTGAACAAACAAAAGACAATCCCCAAACATGTTCAAACATGGTCAAACATGTTCAAACATCCCCAGACATCCCCAGACATTGAAGAGTGACCTTTGTTCTGCACTTTGAACATGTTTGAACTTCCTTTGAACGACAGCGATGTGACCACCTGTTCAAACTCGTTCAAATTCGCATCTGAAAATCAGATTATTCTGAGCAGAGGTCACCTGCCCCTGCTGCCATGACCATCAAGTACTCCCGCGAGTCGAAGAACCCAAGCAAGGCTTGAGACTCCTGAGACTCCTGAGACACTTGAGACACTTGAGACACTTGAGACACTTGAGATGTTGTTTTGACTATTTTTGATTTGTTTGTGCTAGTGAATGTTGGTGGTTCAGTGGTGTGTAGCGAGAGACGGAAAGAAAACAACATCAGAACTGTTGCGCACTGGGGAGGCCTGCAAGGCTCAAGGTGTGGATTTGCGAGTGCACCCTGGATGCAGTGAAGATCGGGAGTGGCTTGAAAGATGATGCTCGAGACAGCA
>BGPT01001163.1:345822-372161 GCA_003297045.1 Symbiodinium sp. clade C Y103 | reverse complement strand
ATATTTCTCTCTTTATGCTTCATGCTATACCATCTTCTGACTTACATATTTCACTACATCTCTCTTCGCTCTCGGGCCATCCGTCGTCTAGTTTCAATGCCATGGACCCATCTGTGAGAGACAAAGATGAATCAGCTGCGTGGCAAAAAGCAAAGGAAGCGGCAAGACGTTTGTATGGAGAATGAAGACGCCTGCTCCACGCGCTTCCCACGAGGAAGACAAGCTGCCGCCGCCTTCAATATGCTTGCGAAGCCGTTCTGCACTGAGGCCACGGCCTGCACCTCCCGAAGAAGACATGGAAGATGTAGAATTGGAGGAGGAGCCGGAGACTAGAGCCATGCAGCCGTTGCGACCCACAAGGTCAGGTTCAGCAGCTCCATCTGCAGGGTCTACGGGATCCAGACAAGTCCAAGGCACAGGGACTGGCGGTCCAGGTGGACCCGGTGTTCCGTTTGGAGCAGCTGTGGAAGCTGCTTCTTCCGGACAACACAGGCAGCAGATTGTGATTAACATCACTGGAGGCAGCGGACAGCTGACACAAAGTGGCACAGACAACCTGAGACAATGCTGACCGAAGCTGGGGAAAAAAGGCGCGCTGTGGTGTGAGTGGGGTCCCAGGGGGGTAATGGGAACTGTGTTGTCCATTCGGTGTGGTTCTAGGTTTAAGTACCGTGGTCGAAAAGAAACATGAACTTACTCTGGTCGGCTGTTTTTTTATTGATTTGATTTGAATAGACGTTCTGAATTCACGTTGAATTTCAAACTAAATTTGAAAGGGCGACCATGAGTCAACATCAGACAAATATCGAAAGACTAAAAATAGATTACCACTTAACTCATTTTAAAACGACTTCGAACTCACAAAAATCAAAGTCAATGACTGCAAAAAAGATGCAAAAAATAAGGCAATGATCGAAAGATTAATAACACCTAACTCATTTGAAATCGACTTCGAACTCACAAAAATCAAATAGAGTCAATGACTGCAAAAAGAATGCAAAAAAATAAGGCAATGATCGAAAGATTAATAACACTTAACTCATTTGAAGATGATTTCGAACTCACAAAAATCAAATAGAGTCAATGACTGCAAAAAGACTGCAAAAAAATAAGGCAATGATCGAAAGATGAAAATTTAATCTATTTTAAAACGACTTCGAACTCGCAAAAATCAAATAGAGTCAATGACTGCAAAAAGAATGCAAAAAATAAGGCAATGATCGAAAGATTAATAACACTTAACTCATTTGAAAATGATTTCGAACTCACAAAAATCAAATAGTGTCAATGACTGCAAAAAGAATGCAAAAAAATAAGGCAATGATCGAAAGATAAATAACACTTAACTCATTTGAAAATGATTTCGAACTCGCAAAAATCAAATAGAGTCAATGATTGCAAAAAGAATGCAAAAAATAAGGCAATGATCGAAAGATTAATAACACTTAACTCATTTGAAAATGATTTCGAACTCACAAAAATCAAATAGAGTCAATGACTGCAAAAAGACTGCAAAAAAATAAGGCAATGATCGAAAGATGAAAATTTAATATATTTTAAAACGACTTCGAACTCACAAAAATCAAATAAGTCAATGACTGCAAAAGAGACGCAAAAAAAAGAAACAAAATCACGCAATCAAGTAGTTTAAACTCAACATAACCCCCAAACAGTTTTCAACATAAACCTCGACTGGCAGACTTGAGGATGTCATTGGTAGCAGGTTTGGAGATTACTTGAAGATGCCAATGAACAAAAAGGGTACACACGTGCATCTAACCACTGAATATGTTTAGTAGCACAGTCACGTTTGTACCCTTTTTGGCTTGTCCTGAATGAGTCCATATCATGGTCCATGGTTGGTGGAACAATAGCCCGCTTGGAAGCCGTTTTTGTCGAAGCCACCGGGTGGTCCCAATCATCCTGCAGGACTGTGGAAGTTTTTGTTCTGGTTGTGTCTCTTTACCTTAGGTTTGTTTGTTTGGATTTATGTTTCCCTCTCGCAGTGATCGGTGACAGGATCATGGATGAGCATGCCGTGGGTGACTTTGTCTCACGTCAAAACCTCAGATTTCAGCAGTATGTTGCATAGGTCTTGTCATTGACAATGATTCATGATACTGTCAGTGTCCACGTTTGTTTTCATGCTTGCTTAGCTGTGTGTGTCAGTACCATTCATGTGCTCAGGATTCGCGCTGGTCATGGTGGCTTTCATGATAGATCGGTCCCTGATCAGCATGGAGGAATAATCGTCATTGTGAGTGATTGGCACTGTTTTCGTCTATGACTACACTTGTGTCTTTGTCATGCAGCGGTCATGCTTTTCACTGTGCCCTGTGCAGGAGATCCAGGTCGTCACAGTTGTTCATCAGAAGGTGTTCGGAACATCGCAGGGCTGGGCAATTGATCATAGCACTGCACTGTATGATTTCACCAGCATGGCTTTGGTAATTCTATCCTTTTTGACATGTGGCAGGATGATACGAGTGGCAGCAGCTTCAAACTTAGTAGTGACCAAGCTGGGATAGATCATGTCATCACATGCGCAAATGGTTTGTAAATAATTAATGGCAGAAAATTTGACATTCACTGACTGAGGTTCGGCCAGCCAGTCATTGTCCCGGCCCTAATTCTAACTTGTTTTGGTCACTGTCAAGGCCAAGGCAGGTTTTTGAACTTTTCACTCAGTGTCACTGTCCAAGTTGCATTTCCGCGTCTCCTTTTATTTTGAACTTGTTTGCTCCGGTATTTAGGTTGGACGAGGCCATTGGAAAGACCCTTGACCTTGTGAGGGAGGTTCTGACAGAACAAAATGTTGAAGGTCAGTGTCTTTCTTAGAACTTCTCAATTTCATCGTCAAATATTGAATTGGTTTTGAAGTCATTGAATTGACATTGAACATTTGGCATTGGGGTAGTTGACAATGTTGCCCAAGTGTGGCACTGCTTCAATCCTGAGGTTCTGCTGTAGTGGGGCGTGCCACAGAGGAGAGCTGCTTGCATTCAATTGGATTTGCTGCCACTGTGGAGTGCGGTGCTGTCACGGACTTAACTGATTTATCATTCCAATTGTCACTGGCTTTGCCATTGCATGTCATTGACTTTCCAACAGACTCTTTGTCTTATTTGCATGTAACTGACTTTGTATGCCAGAACAAATGCAACAACACCTGTGACTTTGGGATCTCCAATGTCAGGATCCCAGCTGAACGTTGACGCCGATTACTGAAAATTCAGTGAAAATTCAACAGGTGATGACGTCAGTCAGTCATGGTGCCTGTAGTTGTTGATGCTGCGTGTCATGACTGTGAATGTTCGCACTTGACTCACTGACTGGCTCATCAGACCATAGCATCATTTCGCACATGTTCAAGACGATGTCAATGACCCACTGACAAATTATTCATTGTGTTCAAATAGCAAATCACTACTGTCACATGACTCGGCTTACCTACTACTGCCAGTAACAAACAACGTAACTTGTCCACAATTCCTTTCAAGTTCAGAGGACTT
Organism: Symbiodinium sp. clade C Y103; assembly: GCA_003297045.1. NCBI lineage: Eukaryota > Dinophyceae > Suessiales > Symbiodiniaceae > Cladocopium > Cladocopium sp. clade C. The sequence continues at coordinate 368,649 of BGPT01001163.1, read as the reverse complement.
TAATCCAGGTCTAACTGAAAAGTGTAATCCATCAATCCATCAACCAACAACACAATCAACCATCATTCCAATCAGTAAATTTTCAATCGATCAGTTCAATGTCACTGACACACTAGCCTGTCGTGACATTGACATCCAGCAGCCATGGCGTCGCGTTGGTGTCAGCCGGGAGGTCGCCATCGCGATGCTGATAGCCGTCCATGTGGCTCAGGTGATGGTGGCAGCAAAGGAGGTCGGCATCAGACCAGTGGTCAGACGCACTGGAAAGGTGGTCGGCATCAAGGGCATCAAGGTCAGCCAGAGTGGTCCGGTGATGAGGACATCTCCTTGCTGCAGCTCAAAAATGCTGCCACTTGCTTCAGGTTAGATCATGCATTGTAAATTAAATTTACATGTCAACATGTCAATGACACGAAGGCTACCTCAGCCGGTTTCATTTGAAGTTGAATTGTCATTGTTTGTTCTGAGATCCACTGTGGAACCGTGGCTGTTTGATGCAAGGTGCAGAAAGGGGGTGGCCAGGCGGTGGGCGGAAATTGGGGACGTCGCACAGTGCTGATTGCGTGGGGTGCAAATCCCGGACATCCCATCGACGTCATCAACGACTTGAGTGATGAGGTGTGCTTCCACAATCTGGCCTTCTGGAAGCTTGAGATGCATCTTGTCAGCATTGATGATGAATTGTTTGCTTTAATTTACTCAAAGCATTGATGTTTAAACTTGCTGCTGCTGAAATTCAAGTTGTTTGGCGTTGACTGACTCAGCTGCGTAATTTCAATTTCAGATTCATTCAGTCCATCAAATTGATTTGTTCATGAGCCGACAATTGAATCTACAATGACACAACTAAGGTGAAACAACATAAAACACCTGTCCGGCTTGCGCACCGCCATCCAAGACGAAGCGCCTTGGCTGAAGGAGGTCATTGTCATTGTCGACTACTCATGATGATGTCAGGATCATTGTCATTGTTGTAATTGATTTTAAATCTGAAGCTGACTGTCACTGACCCAAGGTGTTCGACCACCCGGAAGCAGAGGATATGTTTCAGGAAATGTTGGATAATCCAGGACCAATCGTGGCGATAGGCTGCGGCGACGGTTTGTGGCAGGCACCAGCGTTTTGGTGCTCTTCTCAGCCGTTCTCCATGCATCTCGCCAGCATTTTGAGTCAGTCACATTCACGATTTGATGGTTTGTCGTCGTTGTCAACTTAGTTTTAACAGTCTGACTCATTGAACGCGTTTGCAGATCCTGGGCGTGGAGACATGCCCTTTCATATTCTCGCTCTCCGGGGAGCGGTCGTGGCGGAATGACTGCAACGATATTCTGGAGTGGACCAAATGCAGCTCTACAGTGGCCCGAAATCTTGTCTTCAGTTTAGTGCCATTAACAGTGGATGCATTTTGGTTGGGATTGGAATGGTCTTTGTTGCCAGCCAATGGGACCACTAGGACGTTGCTTTGCACCAATACCAAGGAACGGCATCAGGCAAAGGGTCCTGGCTCGTATGAACATCAGTGAAGAGCAATGGGACTCCATCCAAGTGAAAACCTTGAGACGCTTTTGGGACGTGACGGGCTCCTTTGAAATGCCGTTTCTGGCATTTCAGTTACTTGGCTATTAATATTAAAGAAGAAGAGTTTAATGTAATCAGTCAGTTGCAGCAAGCTGCATAGTACTCAGTGAGCATTGAAATTGACACTGATTAGCATTCATTTGATTCGATTGATTGAGGATGTCGTCAGTGACAGCTGTCAAGTTAGTCAGTGACAGACTGAATTGAATGTGGCAGTGTGATTTTGACATTTCAGGATGCCACCAGAGCCCCCCTCACCTGATGGATCAGCTGATGGAGCTGGAGCAGCTGGCACACCACAGCCGCCACCTTTCCCTCCGCCACCACCAGTTCCAAAACCACTTTGGTCTGGTGCTGCGTCTTCTGTGACGCAACCGCCACCACCACCTCTACCGCCAGGGGCTGGCGGTGATGATGCTCAGGATGACGATGATCACCGACAAGGGAATCAACCAGGACCGGTGCTACATTTTTCTGATGAGAGTTTGCCTGAGGGGGACAATCACTTCCTCAGTTGCGTCGACAGCCGACATGAACTGGGCTCGTTGTTGAGCCTTGACTGCGTTGTCATTGACTTAGTCCTTACTGAATGTCATTGACTGCGTTGTCATTGACTTAGTCCTTACTATTTTAGCGTTTGACTGACACTGACTGATGTACGTCGCATTGGACTTGATTGATTCTAAGGAATGAGGTGTGGAGGAGGAGTGGAATGGAGAAGCATGCGGCCTTGATGATGCCTGCACTCCCACTCTGCAGACAGCTCAGGTTCATTCCTGTGTGCTGGCGGCAGTGCAAGCATCAAACGTATGAGAACCGCTTCTCCCGATACATAACCTCCTGCTTGATTGCCGATCTCCAGGTGGTTGCAGGCGGTGTAGTTGTGTAGTTTGTTGGTGTTTGCAATTTTCTTTGGGTAACTTGGGGGGTCTGCTTCAGTAGAGGGTTGCTTCAACTCAACTTGGCACCCAAGTAAAACCCAACTTTTCCACAACTGAACCATCCCATGGAAAAGTTGGGTTTTATTTGGGTTTTACGTGGGAATGAATGTGAGGGCAAAACTTTCCATGCCATGGAAACCTCCAAGCATGAACAGTTTAAGGTTGTCAGTAGGCAACTCAATAGCATTAATTAAGTTTTGATGCCAACAGCAATACCAGGAGGAATGGGGAAAAATCATTGCAAATATGTCGGCTAGGGGAAAGTGTGGCTGTTTAGGCTAGGTAAACTAGCAATAATAAAATTTAAATCCCAGAATCTGGGAGTTACCTGGGCTTTTGTTGGGACTGACCTGGGTTTTAGTTGGGGGTGACTTTTGGTTGGGAGGGACCAAGGCTTGTGTGGGGACTGCAAGGGCACGGGCTTATTATGATGAATTTAATTTTATTATGGCGTGTGATTATGGGTTGCTTGGGGGGGAAAAATTATTTATGTAAGTAACTACCTGGAGGCAACCCTGGATGACTTGAAACTTTAATGGATGACTTTGAATCCATAATGATAACATCCAAAGTTTGTGGGACTAGAGCATGTTTGTAAGCTTTAAATTTGCACCCAATCCCAGGAAATGTTTGGGGTTTATGTTGGGTTTGGCCTAGGGTTTAACGTAAAGCTAGATCTGATTGTATTTTCCCCTTTTTAGGGACCTCAATTGAAGCGTACCCCTTTTGAAACAGTCCTGTAAGTTGGAGAATGAATTTGTCCACTTTTCTCAGTCATTGACATTGAATGTTGTCAACCATGTCAATGTAGTTGGAGTCCGGCTGACAATAACCAGCACTGGGCAGGATGCAATAAAGCCCTTCCGATGCGCATTGGGTCGTCCTCTGCACCGATCATGGTGGACCCCTGGGACTTGCTGAGCGAGAGGGGAAAGCATGTGGTGAAGACAAGGAGCCTGACTGATAGGCTTGGATCCAGATTGTCAGTGATTCGACTGACTCTCGCTGTGAATCTGTTTGTTGTTGCTGGGAATCATCTCTGATTGTTCTTATTGGATGTGAAGCTCTGGCAGGCATGCCGTGGAGGCATTGGCGATCCTGAAGCTGGCTGTGCCCAACAAGTATGGGGAGTTACTGAGTCACATGGATTCCCACAAGTTCGATGGTGTGACTGGCATGTTGGAGCGGAAGGCAAAACATAGCTGAAGTTCTCTTCGTCCAAAGTCAATATCCTAACATTTACTTGGCCAGGCATACACAATCCTAATGGATGGGTGGTGAAGACATTCCGCAACTGCATGGACGAGTAGGGGGCTCAGGTTCAATCTCTCAGTGACATGACGACAAACTGTCACTGCATCAGTCATTTAATCCCACGATTGACACAATCAATATCTGTACTTTTATAAATGTCAGTGACTGACAGTGACCCAGTGATGATGACGTGAATTTGACTTGAGTTGTTAGTTTGAAATGAGGATCAACAGAAAGCTGGGCCTGCCCACGAAGGGCCTTATGGCCTAAAACTTAGTTCCAAGCATATGGCAAGCAGCATTTGTTTGAACATGTCACGTTGACTTGATTCAGATTCATTGTCATTTACTGACTAGATTGATTCATTTACTGTCACAGTCTACTGCAAGTCAAGACGACGCTCCGAACAAGTCTGAGTCATGACATGAGAGTCTGACTGTAATAGCTCGGGAACACGAGCCGCAAGGTAATAGCTCGGGAACACGAGCCGAAAGTGTACAGTATGTCCAAACGCCGGGCCTGCTATGGTCATAAAAAGGATCAGCCTGTCACTGGTCATTGGCGTGTCAACTTCGTTTGTCTTTGTCGCACACTTGCCAACTGAAGTTCCGCAAGACGAGTTTATCATTATTTTGACGAGTCAGTGTAACCTTGATGGCCATCATTTTCTGGACAACTTGCGGACAACGTTGCAATGGTCTCCCATCTCAGTTTCAGATTGATATATTTTAAATGGATTGGCCAGCTGTCAGCATGAAACAACTTAAATGGAATGACTGAACCAAGCCTCATTCAAGATTGAAGTCATGAGCCAAGGCAAATCAAAATCCTGACGCTATGGACACTGACACCGAGTGGTCTTGGGATGGTAACTACATTGACACCAGCGTGGAGGTCCAGCAGCCGTCCAACCAAAGTGACAGGCCAGGAATGATTCAACATGCAACACCGTGTCCCTGACTCGTCAAGGACATGCAATACTGTCATCAACAGTGTCACTGACTCCGTCAAGATAGGAAAGAGGAGAAAAAGGAGAAGCAGGTATGCTGGCCCCTATGAGGAGAGGGAAATCATGGGCCCAGCTTCATCACTGTCTTTGACTTCCAAGGGCTACTACGTGCGGCTGGAAGATACTGGCAACTACATCTTCCCCACAGCGGGTGATTGTGCCCAAGCCCCAGTCCAAGTACAAGATCAACATCAAGGCGCATGCCTAGAACTGGGCGCGAATGAAGCGGAAATGTTTCCGCCACATCAACCTCCACAACAAGCCTTGCCAGCCCCTCCACAAGATCAACCTGGTGCTGCACAAGCTCAACAGCAACTGGATGCACTTCATCAACCTGAGCACGATGAGTATTCTCCAACAGAAATGGGGGAGCCGGAAAAGGAGCTTTTTAGAGAGCAATTCCTGGCCGACTTCGACAAGGAATACGAGACGATCTACCCTGAGGAGGTCCCTGCAGAAAATCGTCGACGGCGTCTCCGGGGAAAGCAAGCAGTTCCTGCTAGACTTCAGGTCCTGAATCTAGCGGGGGGGTGCAATGGAGGAGGAAGAAGAGGAGGTGAAAAAGAATTTGAATGTCAAGGGTCTGGCCTTCAACAATTTCACCATCATCCACATCAGGCTCAACTACCCAGAGCATCTTCGATTGAAAAAAATCAATTGAAATATTGATTTTTTGGCAAAATCAATCTTCTATTGATTTTGATGGTTTTCCCTTAAACATCAATAGAAACAGAAAAGCCAAATATCAAAATTCGATTGATTTTTGCAAAATTTTCTTTTGTTTTTGAATGACTATGTCGATTGATTTTTATTTTGATTTCGTTGATTTTGAAAGTTCATGTTTTTTCACAAGAAATATGTTTTTCAATGATCCAAGGAAGTTTAGAAGCTAAACCTTCCGACAATATGGACAGATGCAAAAGCACAGTCACGAAGGAGGTCAGATGATGGAGACAGTCAGACGATGAGAAAGTCAGAAGAGAAGAGATGCAGATGCGCGAAAAGGTAGGAAAGTCGCAAAACACTGTGTTTTTCCAAAAGTAGGCTCGCTAAAGCGGCGGGTGCGGAGACATCTGGGGAGATGAGAGATGAAAAGTTGCACGCCGTTGTGGCGCGAAGCCGATTTTGAAGTGAAAATGTACAAAACACCAGCTTCGGAGCATTTTTGGAAGTTGAGATGTTGAAAAAGTGCACGGCTGTGGCGCGAAGCACATTTGGAAGTAAAATACGTTCAAAACTGAAGGTTTTGGGGCACTTTTAGAAGTTGAGCTGTCGAAAAAGTCTACGGCGTTGTGGCGCGCAGCACATTTGGAAGTAAAAAGCGTTAAAAACTGTCAGGTTCGGACAACTTTTGGAAGTTGCGATGTCGAAAAAGTGGACGGCGCTGTGGCGCGAAGCACATTTCGAAGCGAAAATGTACAAAGCACTTCATTGTCGGACCACTTTTGGAAGTTGTGATGTCATAAAAGTGCACGGCGCTGTGGCGCTAAGCGCATTTGGAAGTGAAAATCACTTTTGGACGATTCGATGACGATTCGATCTTGAAAAAGTGCACGACGTTGTGGTGCGAAGCACAAGTCCAAGTCAAAAGTGTTAAAAACTGTCAGGTTCGGACAACTTTTGGAAGTTGCGATGTCGAAAAAGTGGACGGCGCTGTGGCGCGAAGCACATTTCGAAGTGAAAATGTTCAAAGCACTTCATTGTCGGACCACTTTTGGAAGTTGTGATGTCATAAAAGTGCACGGCGCTGTGGCGCTAAGCGCATTTGGAAGCGAAAATCATTTTTGGACGATTCGATGACGATTCGATCTTGAAAAAGTGCACGACGTTGTGGTGCGAAGCACATTTCCAAGTCAAAAGTGTTAAAAACTGAGGGTTTTGGGTCAATTTTTGAAGTTTGGATGTGACTACGCCACAACTACAAGTACAAGCACAAGTACAATTACAACCACAACTACAACTACAACTACATTACCACTAGAACTACTACTTCAACTACAACTACAACTAGATTACCACTACGACTACCACTACGACTACAACTGCAACTACAACCACAACCACAACGACCACTACAACAACTACAGCTACCACTACAACTACATTACAACTACAACTACAACTACAACAACTACAACTACAACCACTACAACTACAACCACTACAACCACTACAACTACAACAGCTACAACTACAACAACTACGGCTACAACTACAACTACATTACAACTACAACTACAACTACAACCACAACTACATCTAAAGCTACAACCACAACCACATCTACAACGACATTACAACTTCACTGCGCTGCCTCCAACCACTTGTCGGTCCATCAGTGGGTTTGCTCCGCCATCCATCCTTCACAACAACGCACCACTTCCGCCATCCATCCTTCATCAGGAAGCGCATACTTGAAGTGCAAGGTTTTCTCACATGATCTCTTATCAAGTCATCAGCATTCTTGTCGCTATGCACCTTCCAAGTTTAACACAGAAGATGCACCCTGAGTGTTTCTCAACTCACTCACTCACTCTCCAACATTCAAACCCATATTTTTTTGATCAGTTCTTTTTCAATCCAATCACCTTCCCAAGTTTGAAAATCACCTGATTCCAGGTCATCATTTTTTCAATCTATTTGCCATCCAGATTTTGAATCCCAACAAAATTTTAAGTAACTTTTCTTCTTTCGATCTATATACCTTCCAATGTTGAAACCAAAAATATTTTAGGGCCTTTTTCTTTAGTCTATACAAGCTCCAGATTTTGAAGTTCAAGAGATTTCAATTCAGCAGTTTCCTGCTCATTTCATTCACTTTCCAAGTTTTCAAGCCTCCCGGTTTCAAACTCCATGCGTTCACCTTTTTTTGTCGACCCAAAAATTTTCAGGTCATCATTCTCCAATTAATATTCACCTTCCAGTCTGGACATGAAGCAAAAATGGAGCCATTTTTTTCAGTGTATTCACCTGCCAACCTTTGAAGCCCAGCAAGTTTGAATCCACCAGTGTTTCATGTATTCCCTCTCCTGTCTTGGAACCTAGGAAATTTGAATTCACCAATTCCTTTTCAAAATGCTGGTGAATTCAAATTTCCTGGGTTTGAAACACAGGAGAGGGAATACATGAAACACTGGTGGATTCAAACTTGCTTCTTGGTCAGTGGTGTGAACCCACTGGCTATATGCTTGGACACCTTTCACACAATGGATCTAGGAGTGACTTCCCACATTGTGGGAGAGGCCTGAGAAAATAGAAGTTGCCATGAGGAAGCTGAACAGAAAGATGCAGCAAATCTTTGAGGAGCTAGAGGTTCCTGCAGCTGACAGGATGCACAGGGTAGCACACACAGACTTGAAGAAAAAGTCAGATGAGTATCCATGCCTCAAGCACCAGAAAGGGGCAAGAATTAGAAAGTTTCTCCCTGTCGCCTGCAAGTTAGCTGAGCAAGCAAGTGACACTGACCATGGGCAAGTCAGGTTTGAAATGATGAAAAGTTTGCAAGAGATGAATGAATGCATTGAAGAGGAGGAAGTCTACAGGTGGAGCGGCACAACAAGGCAGAAATTCGAAGATGCTTGCAATAAGACTTTGAAGCATTATGTTTGGCTGGCTAAGGAAGCTTTCCAAAAGGAAGAATTCAAGTGGACAATTGTACAGAAACACCATGTGAACCTGTACCTGCCAAGCCAAGCCAAGTGGCTTTCACCTCGGCGCCTATTGGACCTATGCAAACTGGCCTCTGCATGCTTACATGGCACTGCTGCATGGAAGGTGCCTGAGGACATGATGGCAAAGTATAGGTTTTTTTGGCACTTAATTCTGGAGCACAAAAGTGAACATAGATGATGAGTGGCCTGAAGCACAGAATCAATGTGCTTGACTGAAAATCAGCTGATCAGGGACTGGCAGACATGCAGGGGAGTTGAAGGGTTGGAAAGCCCAGTTTGGAGTATAGGTGAACAAGTTCAAAGTCTAGAAACGGTGGTCCAGCAGCATGAAACCAAACCGCAGCTTTTTTTCAGCCACAAGCTTGGAACTGTCTTGGTTGGAAAGCCATGGCCACCAGTGCAAAAAGAAGAAGATTTATGAAAGGAGAAGAAACAGCCAATCCAAACTTGTGGCAGGCAGGATGGAGGCTTGACCCAGATGAGGATAGGCAAGTGCTCATAGAACCTGGGGAGGATGTGGCGCCTGAAGAAGAGAATGTTACACCAGATCCTGCAAGTGAGAGAGTTGCTGGCCAAGATGAAGATACCATGGCTGAGGAAGAAGAACATGTGGACTACAACAGGAAGCTAGAGAAGAAAAAGCAGCAATGTGGCAGGGGTTGGGGCACATGGGATGGAAAGCCACAAAGGGTTGGAAAGCCCAAAGGAAAGGTTGGAAAGCCCAAAGAGCCCAAATGCAACGCCTTATAACACAAACTTTTTTCTATTGATTTTAACTGTTAATTTATTGATTTTTTTGTTTCTCTTCGATCGATTTTGAAATCACAGTTTTCGATTGAAAATTTCAAATTTCGATTGTTTTTTCACAAGAATACGATTTCGATTGATTTTTTCAATATCTGTTGATTTTTTCAATCTGGGATGCTCTGGGTACAAGGAGCTCTCCGGAAATGCGCTTTCTGCGATGAAGTTCAAGAAGTTGAGGACGCAGAGGTTGAGGAGAATGAGGCTGTGGAAGAAAAGTGGGACCAGATGATGGTCCAACAACATTGGGCCATGAGCAAGCTGATCGGACAAGAGATGGCCCAGCAGATCTGGATGAAAACCCTGACCATGCTGCATGAGGAGCGAAGGAAATTGGAGGATGAGGACTTGGAGAAGAAGCAAGATGAGGTTCTTCAAGGCTACACCGTCTCCAGCCAAGAGGTCAGGAACAACTGGGAGGATTGGAAAGCCCCCATCGACAAGGAGCTGTCCAATTTGCTGGAGAATGGCGCGATTTCTCCAATCACCAAGCAGCAGCGTGATGAACAAGTTCGACGACATAGCGCAAGGATTTCATGCATCCCTTCGAAAATCGTTGCTGTGGTGAAGGCGGGTGGCAGAAAGAAAGCGAGGCTGGCGGCATGTGGCAACTATGCGACCACAGTCCACGGCGGAGGAGAAGACGGCATCTGGTACTGATGTCGTGGTCTTGAGGATGATGCTGAGAGTGGCCGCTCATCGAGGATGGGATTTCAGATCACTGGACATCAAGGGGGCCTTTTTGCTTGCTTCTCGCCGAAAGAGGGACGTTACTGTTCTCTTCAGCCAAGACACTTTATGGTCAGTGAACAAGGCAGTTTACGGCCTGGTCGAAGCCCGGCCGACTGGAGCGACTATAGGGACAAGGAGATTGCTGTCATGCAGTGGAACCTCCAAGGAAAAATTTACATGCTCCAGGCGAGTGAGGAGACCAATGGCTCATCAAAGAGGTTGGAGGAGATGGAAGCCCTTGCGGCTATCTAGCCACCAACGCTGATGATATGTTGATGGTTGGTCCACAACCGCTACTACAAGAACTCATGACCACCATCGGCACCAAGTGAGAGTGCTCCTCACAAGAATTTGCCGAGCCTGGCAAAGATCTCTGGTTTTGTGGTATGGAGATTCGCAAAACTCCTCAAGGTTTGTCATCCATCAATCCTCCTACATGATGGACTTGCTGGCCTGGTATGAAGTTGCCAAGAAAGCCGATGTCCCCATGGGCAAATTAATTGGACGATTTGGATGAGGAGGAGGAGAAAAAGGTGGAGTTAGCCCAGCTACGACAAGCACAACAACTGGCTGGCGAGCTATCTGGGTGTCAACACGTACAAGGGTTGACATTGCTTTTGCAGTGGGAGCCATGTCACAAAGATCATCAAAGATCCCAGAAGGAGCTCTCAAGATCGGCAAGCAGGTTTTGGCCTACCTCAACAAGTACCCCACTTTGGGCATCAGCTACTCGCCATGTGAGCCCACCGAGATGGACGAGAACCAGGTGCCAAGGATGATGGACACAGTTGAAGTCTTCGCTGATGTCTCCTACGCCCCAGATGGAGAAGCATACCGCTCCATCCAAGGAGTTCTTTTTACGATGGATGGTCAAATCATCCAATGGCACACAGCCAGACAGAGCCTGATTGCAACCTCCACAGCTGAAGAAGAATTGCTGGCCTATCAAGAGGTCAAATCATGGGCGCCAGTGTAGAAGCCCTTGCACAAGCTATGGCCTTGGACCCTGACGTCTTGATGCACGGCGACAACAAAGCCGCAATCAGCTTGAAGTTGGAGACGCGCCACTTGAGGGTGAGAGCAAGTAAGCTGAGGGAAGTCCTAAAGAAGGGCAATGGAATAGGAAGGGCCTGGCAAATCAGGCATATGGCCGGAACTCTGCTGGTCGCCGACGGCTTCACCAAAGCGTTGCAGAAACAGGCCTTTGAGGATTTCACCAAGAAACTCAAGATGTCAGCTTCGGACCGCACAGTGCTCAACAAGCCGGAAAAAAGCGATGATGGGTCCAACAATGCCTCTGACATGCTCTATTGCAACCACCAGAAGGAGGTCTACTACAAGAAAATGATGGCAATTGCCCTGGCAGCCCTTGCAATTCTTCTCACAGGAGAACTTCACATCGCAGCGGTTGTGCTGCTTGAAGGGCAGCCAGAAGATGCACGGCGAGCTTTGTAAATGCTCACCTGCTCCGCTACCAGAGGAGGAGCCAACTTCACAGAGGAAATAGAAATTACACTGAGAGCTTTCCAGGTGAGGTCTGAGGCTGCTGACGAGCTGCCCCCAGAGGAGATGACCGATGGCACCGTCAAAGAAGCTTCCATCCACTGCACCGTTCGTGCCCTGTGGATTCTGCCAGGTTTCCAGGTTTGAACCAGGTCGGTTCACGGTGATCTTTTACGAAGAAGGTGGACGAGTGATGAAAAAAGTTTTGAAAGATGATTGGACAGCAACCCCTGCTGCGATCAACTATGGAGACTGGAAGGGCTACACGGTTTTCAAGCTCAAAGGAGATCAACCTGAAGTTGCTCCTACTCAGTTAGATCCCAAGGAGCCTGTTCCTTCAAGGGAGGATCCTCGCGCTGGTAGTCACGTCATCAGCAAAGATCCTCGCGCTGGTGGTCACGTCATCAGCGGCGACAGGGATCAAGCCCTGCACTCTCCACTGCGTTCCCTGAAGCAGGTGGCTATGGTGCCAGAAATCCAAGTCAACCACAGCTGCTGCCAGTTCAGGCATTTTATCTCGACCTCAACCCGAAGTATTTCAACGAGGACCTGGCGAACTGGAAGAAATGAAGGGACTCCAACTCCTTGGTCGTCAGTATCATGGTTTTGGAGGAGAACAGCCTTGTCCAGAAGTTCAATGTTTTGGTCAAGTTCAAGATGCTGTTCAACTTCCAGGTGCTGCTCAACTTCAAAGTGATGCTCAAGTTCCAGGTGCTAATCAAGCACTGCTTTTTGGTCAAGTTCCCAGTGCGGGACGAGCACTTCAAGCTGCGCTACCGGAGGATCCGATCTCCGATTTTGATGACAGCTTTGAGGTGATTGAAGATGACAATCTTCCTCAACCTCAACCAGCACTGCGAAGCTTTCAGATTTGTGGAAATGCGGACGAGGATGAAAGTACGTCCCCAGCACCACCACCAACAGGTGAAGTTTCCAGAGGAAGCCGAGGTAGAGAAACTTCCATAGAGGTTCGTGTTGGACAGCGTATGTCCACCGACGATGGATGGATGGATCCTCCTGGATATGACCATTCCAGCAAGTCTGCTCCTTCTGTGATGGTAGATGTATCGGATCTTCCACACCTATTTTCAATTTTTCCTCCAGTTGCCCGACCAAAGCCGCCACCATTGGCATTGCAACAGAACCACCCTGAGGGTCCGAAGATTCAAATTTTCAACCTGATTGAAAATTACAATAATTATTGTGAATTTTTCAATCCGGATGGAAAAAAATAATTGATTTTATCCAATAGTATTATTGAAAAAATGTCAAATTTTCCATAATTATGGAAAAAATCAATATGTTACCCTGAAAAAGTACGTCCTCATGAAAATCCGTAGAAAGTGGGCCAAAAAGGCACGTCCAAGTAAAATCCTCATGGTGTACCTTTTGAGGTCCCGACCTCAAAAGGAACATTGCTATAAACATCCATTCAATGTACCTTTTGAGGTCCCGACCTCAAAAGGAACATTGCTATAGAGTACCTTTTGAGGCCCCGGGCCTAAAAAGGAACATGAGTAATCGTGAGCAATCGTGAGTGGGGTGTACCAAATGCGTCCTTTAGGCTTGTAAAGGATTCAAAAGGTACTATATAGCAGCTCTAAAATCGTGAGTAATCGTGAGTGGACCCCATCGTCAGTAGCCCTTGATACTGCTATAAACCCTCGGCCGTAGAATCGGCAACATTGCTACAAACATTCGGCCGTAGAACCTCGGCATTGCTATGGTTTCTCGGCGAAGATCCTTTTTTGGGGGAAAGTGAGGCCTTAGGACTTTGAGGGTTATTTTTTTCAGTAATTATTGAAAACAGTTTCAATCCTTATTGAAAATTTTTGGATCTTAGATTCCTTGACACCTGCAGCCACTTTCAGCAACAAAAACACATAGCTATAATCTCTTTATTGTGATCTATCTTGAGGCTTGGAAAAAAGCCAAGGAGGACTTAGCATCCTCTGCTGGCTTGAAACAAAGCCCTATGAGTAGAGGAGGGGCATTGAGGAAGCCTGCGGTGGATATGGAGGAGGAAGAATTGGCCCGAGTCTTCGATGAGGTGGTGAAAGCCCACTCAGCAAAGGCTTTTGACGTTGGGGCTTACAATAGCATTCAGGTTGCCCAGGCAGTATCTGCCAAGGGCTTGGCTGAGTGCCAACTGTGGCTGAGAAGCCTCTTTCCCCTGGGTGATGGGATGCCAAAGGCCATTCGCCTGCAGTGGCAGGCACTCAGGTTTACTGAGTACAATGGAACAGACATGAAGCACAGTGTCTGGGCTGGTCAAATAAGCTCCAAGATACTGACTCTGTTCAACCACTGAGGAGGTTGAAGAGCAATCTGGAGAGAAGGAGGCAATGTTTGCAGAAGGCATCTGACAGTGATGCAAACTTGCAACAACGCCCAGAAGCCTCCTGAAGAGGCTTGCAACAAAGCCCAAAAGCCTCCTGAACAGCCTTGCAACAAAGCCCAAAAGCCTAAACAGCAAGTTGAAGAAATCGGCAATGGTAGGAAGAATGAGCCAGGTGAGGCTTGTGACAAGGCCAGTGAAGCAGGAGATGCAGATGATGCGAGCTTTGAAGTTTGATTGGATTCGAAAGGCATTCCAATGATTCTGAAAACACCTGAGGCCTCCAAGGAAGGAGCCAAAGGTTCAGGCCTGGCAGCTGCCAGCAGTGGCTTGAAACAAGGCCAGCCTTCACCTGAAGCAGCCAAGGCCAAAGGATCACCCAAAACAAGGCCAAGCAGAGGTTTGAAACAGAGCTTCTCATCACCCAAATCAGTTGGAAAGGGTAGCTTGAAAGAAAGCCAGCCACCACCTTCAGCCAGGCTGCCATTGCTCAGGAAGAGAGCCCTGACTCACAAGAGCACCTTGCAGCAGCAAGCTGCAGAAGCTGCAGAGAAGCTAGCCACAAGGAGCCCACCAAAAGAGGCAAGGAAGAGAAAAGCCAATCAGGTGGACAAAAGGCCAGCCACTGGAAAAAAGCTTACCAAAAGACCAGCAGCTTCCATGGAAGGAAGAGGCCTGCAGCATCCCAGTCGGCAGCTGCAGCACAGCACAGGGTGGAAACACAGAGCACGGGTCTGAAATAAAGCATGGTTTTTCTGGATGGCTCAAGGTGAAAGCTCAAAAATATAGCCAACAGGGGTATATTAAAGGTTGCTGGGGTGAAGCATGGGTTCTGCTGGTGGCTTGCAGTCAGAAGCAAGCAGCCAATTCCCCAGGAGGGCACCATGCTGTCATTGATGCCCTGTTTCCACATTGTGAGAAACAGGGCATGACGAAGGCAAAGCTGGTGGAGCTGAGAAATGACATGCTTGCCCAGCATAGAAGCTGAGAGGCTTGAAGCAAAGCCAGCCCAAAGGCTTGAAACAAGGCCACCCACCACCCAAGCACCTTGGGCAAGAGGCTTGAAATAAGGCCACTCACCTTCAAACACCTGGGAAAGAGGCTTGAAATAAGGCCAGCACCACTTGCCAAACACCTTATATATAGGCAAGGGGCTTGGAAAAAGGCCACCCATCCTCCAACCCACAACAGATAAGGCAAGTAGCTTGAAGCTAAACCTGGCTTTAAAACAAATCCATGCACAGAGGATATGAAAAATGAAATTGCTACACAGTTGGTTGTCAAATTGGTTGGGCTATGGGTAGGGGTTCGCAAACTTGAGTTTGTGAAAGCTGGATTCTTCACAAACTTGAATTTGTGAAGGCTGGATTCTTCACAAACTTGAGTTTGTGAAGGCTGGATTCTTCACAACCTTAAGTTTGTGAAGGCTGGATTCTTCACAAACTTGAGTTTGTGAAGGCTGGATTCTTCACAAACTTGAGTTTGTGAAGGCTGGATTCTTCACAAACTTGAGTTTGTGAAGGCTGGATTCTTCACAAACTTGAGTTTGTGAAGGCTGGATTCTTCACAAAATCTATGTTTGAAAGCCTCCAGATTGTTGGGGGAACAGCCATTTTTGGCCAAATCCTGGCCAGGAGTCTTTTGGAGCTGGATTTTGGTACACTGAGAAGGTTGAATTCTTCACAAACTTGACTTTGTGAAGGCTGGGTTCTTCACAAACTTGACTTTGTGAAGGCTGGATTCTTCACAAACTTGAGTTTGTGAAGGCTGGATTCTTTACAAACTTGAGTTTCTTAAGGCTGGATTCTTCACAAACTTGAGTTTGTGAAGGCTGGATTCTTCACAAGCTTGAGTTTGTGAAGGCTGGGTTCTTCACAAACTTGAGTTTGGGAAGGCTGGATTCTTACAAACTTGAGTTTGTGAAGGCTGGATTCTTCACAACCTTAAGTTTGTGAAGGCTGGGTTCTTCACAAAATCTATTTTTGAAAGCCTCCGGCTGGCAATTAAACTTTCCTTTCAGGATGTTGAGGAAACAACCATTTTTGGCCAAGTCCTGGCCAGGAGCTTTTTGGAGCTGGATTTTGGTACTTTGTGAAGGCTGGATTCTTCACAAGCTTGAGTTTGTGAAGGCTGGGTTCTTCACAAACTTGATTTTGTGAAGGCTGGATTCTTCACAAACTTGAGTTTGTGAAGGCTGTATTCTTCACAAACTTGAGTTTGTGAAGGCTGGATTCTTCACAAACTTGAGTTTGTG
Organism: Symbiodinium sp. clade C Y103; assembly: GCA_003297045.1. Classification (NCBI taxonomy): domain Eukaryota; class Dinophyceae; order Suessiales; family Symbiodiniaceae; genus Cladocopium; species Cladocopium sp. clade C. The sequence goes on along the minus strand of BGPT01001163.1, from coordinate 352,565 downwards.
AAGGCTGGATTCTTCACAAACTTGAGTTTGGGAAGGCTGGATTCTTCACAAACTTGACTTTGTGAAGGCTGGATTCTTCACAAACTTGACTTTGTGAAGGCTGGGTTCTTCACAAACTTGAGTTTCTGAAGGCTGGATTCTTCACAAACTTGAGTTTGTGAATGCTGGATTCTTCACAAACTTGACTTTGTGAAGGCTGGATTCTTCACAAACTTGAGTTTGTGAAGGCTGTATTCTTCACAAAGTTGAGTTTGTGAAGGCTGGATTCTTCACAAACTTGAGTTTGGGAAGGCTGGATTCTTCACAAACTTGAGTTTGTGAAGGCTGTATTCTTCACAAACCTGAGTTTGTGAAGGCTGGATTCTTCACAAACTTGAGTTTGTGAAGGCTGGATTCTTCACAAACTTGAGTTTGTGAAGGCTGGATTCTTCATGTGGTTTCACAGGCAGAGCGCGTAGCAACTGTTTTCTGCTTTGGGCAAAAAGAGCCTGCATAGCGCAGGAGGTCACGTGTGTGATGCCATGGTTGACATTCCACACTCCCCCTTTGGACCATACTTCGAAGGTCCAAACTCGCTCTTATCTACAGCGCGTCACCCTATAGCTCCGGTTAGGTCAACAAGGTGCTTTTAGGTTATGACAACCTAATTAGGTTAATTTAAACTAATTAGGTTATTTCATAGGTTATGAAAAGAGTGGTTTAGGTTAGGTTATTTTTTAGGCTGATCATTTAGATAACCTAAAAGTCTTTAGTTAATCATATAAATAACCTAAAAATCTTTAGGTTAATCATATAAATAACCTAAAAGTTTTTAGGTTAATTATGTAAATAACCTAAAAACCATCAAGTTTCAAATCATGGAACCTTAAGAACTTTATGTTGCTATGCATGTTAGCACAAGAAAATCATGTGTTAGCAAATGGTTTTGTTTGAGCTGACTCTGTTTCCACCTGCATTTGTCATGTTACCTGAAATTTCACTGGACCTCTGCATGCCACCATTCCATTTCAATTTTCATTTATTTGTTTCTTGACATTTCACTTGATCCTTACATTTCAAGATGGGTTTTGCAATTCACTTGGAACTTTAATTGGTATTTCACTTGGTCTTTTTACATAGCATGGGGTTCAACTTCATTTGCCTTCCACAGTTCATGGGGTTCAACTTTCCTGGCAGTTGAAGTGGCACAATGAAATTGGCACTTGACCNATTTGCCTTCCACAGTTCATGGGGTTCAACTTTCCTGGCAGTTGAAGTGGCACAATGAAATTGGCACTTGACCCCCCTCAGTTCATGATTTGTTTTGTACTTTCACTTGGCATTCACTTGAAATTTCACTTGGTAACTATATCCTACCATGTAATTCTAACTAGCACTTGGGCATTTCACTTGAATTTTCACCTGATCTCTGCAGTTGACCTTGTGATTCACTTGTCATCTTCATATGATATTTCATGTGCCCAGTGGTTTTTGAGTTGGTCAATCTCCACCACAAGATTGAATTGTTCGGAATTCTTTGGCATGATGTGGCCATGACAGTGCTCAAGATGTCAGACAAAAGGCTGACTGCTGATCCCTTGGTAGGTACCAAAGAGCTCCAGCATGTCTTGGAAGATTGGCTGAGGGGCCAAGGTTCCCAGGATATCTGGAAGCTTTTGAGTTTGGGTTCCATGAATGAAGAGGGTGGATTGGAAGGTGTCACCAATGGCTTCGGCGCTGTGTGCAGAGCCTTCACCTGTGTAACTTCACTCGTATACCTTCACCTGTGTAACTTCACTTGACCTAGCTGCCACTTCATCTGGCAACAGAACTTTGCCTTCATATGGGCAACCAGCCACAACTTCCAGGCACCAGTGGCTTCCGGTCCTACTTCAACAACCTCCAAAGCTGCTGGCTACCTTGCAGCCACAGTTTCCACTGCCCCAGCCACAGCTGCCCCTGAGAAGAAGCCACCTCTCAAAGCTCCANACTTCAACAACCTCCAAAGCTGCTGGCTACCTTGCAGCCACAGTTTCCACTGCCCCAGCCACAGCTGCCCCTGAGAAGAAGCCACCTCTCAAAGCTCCACCGGCTAACATAGCCTTTTACTCAGCTGTGGATGGCTTCAGAGATTGCTACAGTAGTTATGTGTCTCCATGATCAATTTGATTTNCCTCTCAAAGCTCCACCGGCTAACATAGCCTTTTACTCAGCTGTGGATGGCTTCAGAGATTGCTACAGTAGTTATGTGTCTCCATGATCAATTTGATTTTTTTGCTCCTTCTAAGGCTTTGAACTATGCACCAAAGGCACCGAAAGAAGGTGCTTGACTTGGGCCTAAGCACTTCCTCAGAAGTTGCTGCTACCTTTCAACCATGAGGCCATGCCCTATATGATCCGAAGAAAGCAGCCCAGCCTGCAAAGAAGCAGGAGGATGGACATGCATAGTGGTTTGGTTCACCAGTTAGACATTGTNTGCCCTATATGATCCGAAGAAAGCAGCCCAGCCTGCAAAGAAGCAGGAGGATGGACATGCATAGTGGTTTGGTTCACCAGTTAGACATTGTGGAACTTGATTTTTGGCCTTGCAGGATCCCAGCGAGGCTTTAGCATCCATTGCGATGGCAGAGCTTGTGGAGGCTTGGCCTGTCAGTATTGTATTTGTTGAGCCGTTATGTCATTCAAGTTTTTTTCCCACCCCAGGCAGTTGCAAATGACTTCACCTTCATGGGCATGCTGCAGGCCTGTGACCAGTTCCACTGCAGTGGGACCTTTGTATTTCACTGATCTCCTTGCAGGAGATGCAGCCGGTTCCCAGCCCAACAAGTCCTGCTGTGAAGGCCTNTGTGACCAGTTCCACTGCAGTGGGACCTTTGTATTTCACTGATCTCCTTGCAGGAGATGCAGCCGGTTCCCAGCCCAACAAGTCCTGCTGTGAAGGCCTTTGATGATTGGCCTTGGGCCCCCCTAAAAATTGTAATTTTTAGGGGGCTCAAATTTGACTAGTTTTGGCTCAAACCTGGACTTGGAGATTTTCAGGAAACATGAGACTTGAAAAACCTTTCACTTGACAAAGCAATCACTTGAGAAACCATTCACCTGAGTAACTTNGCTCAAACCTGGACTTGGAGATTTTCAGGAAACATGAGACTTGAAAAACCTTTCACTTGACAAAGCAATCACTTGAGAAACCATTCACCTGAGTAACTTGGAATCTGTTTACTTTATTTCGCCAGAGTGGTTCAGATGTAGGTTCACTGGGTGGTTCACTGGCAGTTTCACTTGTTGACTTGTAGTTTCACTGCACTGCATTCCTTTTCATTTCACTGCACTGTTCACTTGTAGTTTCACTTGACTGCTTCTTCATTTTACCATTTTTGTCTCCATTTGCAGGAAGAAACAGGCACAGCCTCAAAAGCAGGGGAAGAGGACTGTGAGGACTTTGTGGAGGACTTTGTTTCCAGCTATTTTCATTGACCTTTTTGATTTTATGTTTCATGTCTTGACTCTGCAGTGGTGGTGTTGGAGAGTTACATTACCAACCCTTCACTTGACCAACCATCCACTTGACTGACCATTTGCTTGACAAACACCCTTCACTTGACAAACTGTTAGTTTGACAAACCTTTCANTGACCATTTGCTTGACAAACACCCTTCACTTGACAAACTGTTAGTTTGACAAACCTTTCACTTGAGAACCATTTCACCTGAGAACCATTTCACTTGATTCTTTTTTGTCATTTGAATCAGTGCTGGAATGTTTCATTTTTTCACCTGACCTGTTCACTTGCACTCACATTGGGCCAGTTCACTTGTAGTTTCACTTGACTCTGTTTAAGTTGACCTTCCATTCACCTGTTGAAATCCAAGTGCCATTTGCCAGGAAGAGTGCCTGGAGGGTGTGGAATCTGAACAGGAATATGATCCCTGGCAGGGAGGACCATTGGAGGGCACCTGACCCTACCTGCCATCATGCAAGTCTTCCCAATATTCTTTAAATATCATTAAGAAAAATATGATTAATTCACTTGATTTACTTGTAGTTTCACCTGTTTTTCTAATTAAGAAAAAAACCATTCAAGAAATATATATATATATTTAGGCTCACCTGCAGTTTCACTTGAGTCAATTTTTCACTGGACCCACGCATGTTTCCAACCTGTAGGCAGCCTAGGTCTGCCTATGTTTGTTCACTCATACCAGGGAGTTTCAAACAAAATTGGTTTGGAATTTAAACGTTTTGTATTTTTTTTCAAAAAATCATTGCCTTTTTTTGAAAAAACATGTTGATTTTTCATTTTTTTTTTCAAGATTTCTGGCCGGAAAAAATAGGCATGTGAAAGTTTGATGAAAGTTTGGTGAAAGTTTCATCTGAAACTTTCATGAAAGTTTCATATGCCTACTGAAAGTTTCAGTGAAACTTTCACCAAACTTTCATCAAACTTTCACATGCCTTTTTTTTCAGCCAAAGAATAATTGATTTTTTCCCAAAATAAGAGAAAACATGCCAAAATATCTGTATTTTTTCAAAAATTCAACCAAAAATTTTTGAAAAATGGAACATATGTGGGTTCACATTGATGAATTTCATTGAAACATATGGCAAATTTCATTCCTTATATGAACTGTTGTTGCAAATTGGTTATATCCAAAGGATTGCTTTTTCACATTTGATTGCTTTTCTGATGGTTCAACAGGAAATGTTTTGAATGCAAACAACAAATCTATATATATTCCATTGTTAGTATTTACCAATGGTATGAAAGAAACACAAGTTCGCTTTCCAAAACAAAATGTTTACTTTTCTACATTTGTAGTGGTTGTTTTCCATTTTTGAACTTTCCAAATGTTGACCATTTTGGATCATACCTATGTTGAAATTTAATGTTGACCAATCAACTATATGAAGTTTATTTGGTAAAACATGCTTATGTTTTTGTTAGGTTTGTCTTTTTTACACACATATTCATTTATTCATTCATTTCTTTCTTTCTTTCTTTATTTTCTTTTTTATTTATATACATATATATGTACGTATATATTGGATACATTCCTACATTTAAAGACATGTTGGAACTAGATTTGCTAAGCACATATAAGCAATATTCACTTGTCAACTTCACTTGTACAACCACATTTGCAACTTTATAGTTTCACACCTCCACTACCAACAAATGCATTCAACATTTTCACTTGCCCTCCTTCACTTGATTACTTTCATGTGGCAGCTTTTTATTACCACATGCTTTCCAAACCTCACATGTACCTTGCTTATTTCTTCCCCAAACCTCACATGTTTATAGAATCTTGAAGGTAAAACCATATTCACTTGAAAAGCAATCACTTGTAGAGTNCACATGTACCTTGCTTATTTCTTCCCCAAACCTCACATGTTTATAGAATCTTGAAGGTAAAACCATATTCACTTGAAAAGCAATCACTTGTAGAGTTCACATGTTTGCAATTATATTTTCTACATGCATTCACAAGTTAGCAATTGCTAACTATGAAGTGCTATGAAGTGCAAAGCCTTTGGTTGACACACCTTTGACTGGCACATGCCAACTAGCAATCTACTAGATGGAAACCTCACAGATTCACGTGACAACTTCATCTCTACAGAGGCCTCCAATGTTTTCACTTGATAGCTTCACAAACTTTCACTTAACTTGTCACTTCACCTTTTTCCTAACCATTCACTTGACCTTTCACTTGACCTTTTCCTTTCACCTTTCACTTGTCCTTTTCACAATTGACCTTTTCACAATTGACCTTCTCGCTTAACCTTCTCACTTGACCTTTCACTTGATCTATACCTGCAAAACAACTCTAGAAATTGTTGACTTCCTAGCAAGCACTCGGGATCAAACATGACTTTGATCCTATCAAGAGATCCCAGCAGGTTTCCAAAGCCCTTTGGTCACCACAGCTAGGTACTNTTGACTTCCTAGCAAGCACTCGGGATCAAACATGACTTTGATCCTATCAAGAGATCCCAGCAGGTTTCCAAAGCCCTTTGGTCACCACAGCTAGGTACTTGCCCGGCTCACCTGTTTGGAACATGGCCCCTAAGAAGCGCCCAGCTGGTAAACTTGCACCACTTTCTGCAGAAGCTGAGCAAGTTGATGCTCAAAAAGTTCTTGCTTTACGAAATTCGCCAACTGCTGAAGATGCAAATGCAAATAAAGAAGCAGAACCTGGTGAGANCAGAAGCTGAGCAAGTTGATGCTCAAAAAGTTCTTGCTTTACGAAATTCGCCAACTGCTGAAGATGCAAATGCAAATAAAGAAGCAGAACCTGGTGAGAGCAAGGAGGAGCCAGGTGAAGCTTCCCAAGAACAGGAATCACCAAACGGAATGTGCTACCTTGGATCAGTGGGTCCTCTATGGGGTACCTTTGGGTTACTGAAGTCATAAAAAAATGAAAATAATTCTATAAATATTTGATGCTGCAACGGTGTTGCCTTTTGTTTTTCTGGGTTTTCCATGTTTTTCCATTTTTTCCCTAAATTTTCTTAAAGGTTGCTCGCAGGNTTTTTCTGGGTTTTCCATGTTTTTCCATTTTTTCCCTAAATTTTCTTAAAGGTTGCTCGCAGGTTGCTCGCAGGACATCCGTGTTGAACACGATGGGTATCGCTAACTTTTTCAAAAGTGGTTTGGTTGTCTTTTAACTAAGTTGTTGTCTTTTCTTACTGTATATCGCAGGGACAACGCATGAACAACGATTGCTTACGTAAAACAAATCTTTAGAAACTGTAGTTAA
>BGPT01001163.1:330286-341006 GCA_003297045.1 Symbiodinium sp. clade C Y103 | reverse complement strand
GCAACAACAACGACAACCAGAACGCAAACAGGACGAACAACAGCAACAAGATGAAGACCAACAACAACAGCAACAACTATGCCCGCAAAAGATCTGCACCTGCAACACATACACTTACAACGACCGCCTTACCCACACCCACCACCACACCACCAACCGACCCTGGTCGCCAACGAAGGCTTCATCTCAGTCAACGTACAGCCAACATGGGTCCAGCATGGCCCTACATACCCCTCACATAAACCCAACTTGGACCAACAGGGTGGGGCCAACCTTGCCGGCGCCCGGCTGTCAGGCGTAAGNCCAGCATGGCCCTACATACCCCTCACATAAACCCAACTTGGACCAACAGGGTGGGGCCAACCTTGCCGGCGCCCGGCTGTCAGGCGTAAGCCTTTAAATCCGGGCGCCGGCCCCGCGCCCGTGTCCTTGCCGGAGGCCTTCGGTTGGTAACCGAAAGTTATATACGCTGGCCCCCCCTGCCGCCGACCCTTTTGTTAGACCCCCGCCCTACCCCCGCCCAACTGATGAGGCTGTAATTTACAGGGGATCGTGCGTGTGATGTTAAAAAATGCCGTGTTTTACAGGGTTTCGTGGCCCTCGGCGGCCACGGATTTCATCTTGGCGGTGTGCAAAAATCGTGGTTTTTACAGCATTTTGGGCCCCGGGACGGACAAATTTTCTTCTTGCAGGTGTTTTTACATAGCTTCAACCTAGATAGGGACAGATTTGGCCCCAAGACGGCCCAACCTGGGGCCAACATGGGCCAACCTAGGGCCAAGATGGGGCCAACTTGGGCCAAGATGGGGCCAAGATCGGGCCAACATGGGCCAACATAGGGCCAAGATGGGCCAACTTGGGCCAAGATGGAGCCAAGATGGGGCCAACTTGGGCCAAGCTGGGGCCAAGATGGGGCCAACATGGGCCAAGATGGGGCCAACGTGGGCCAACATAGGGCCAAGATGGGGCCAACATGGGCCAACATAGGGCCAAGATGGGGCCAACCTGGGTCAGGATGGCAACCTTGGGCCGTGATGAGACCAACAACAACAACAACAACAACAAGAACAAGAACAACAACAACAATTGCAACAAGAACAACAAGAACCACAACAACAACAACAACAACAACAACAACAACAACAACAACAACAACAACAACAACAACAACAACAACAACACCAACACCAACAACAACAACAACAACANACAACAACAACAACAACAACAACAACAACAACAACAACAACAACAACAACAACAACACCAACACCAACAACAACAACAACAACAACAACAACAACAACAGCAACAACAACAACAACAACAACAACAACCACAAGAACCACAAGAACCACAAGAACCACAAGAACCACAAGAACCACAAGAACCACAAGAACCACAAGAACCACAAGAACCACAACAACACCAAACAACACCAACAACACCAACAACAACAACAACAACAACAACAACTACTACTACTACTACTACTACTACTACTACTACAGCAAGAACAACAACAACAACAACAACAACAACAGCAACAGCAACAACAACAACAACAACAACTACTACTACTACTACTACTACTACTACTACAGCAAGAACAACAACAACAACCACAACAACAACAACAACAACAACAACAACAACAACAACAACAACAACAACAACAATAACGACAACAACAACAACAACAACAACAACAACAACAGCAACCACAACAACCACAACCACCACAACACCAACAACCACGACAACAACCACAACAACAACAACAACAGGAACGTCAACAACAAGACCGCCAAGGACAACAACAACGACAAGACCACCGCTACCCCAACAGCAACAGCAACAGCAACCACCACGACAACAACAACAACGACAGCACCTTCCACCTTCTGCGCCAACGTGGGCTCCCACCTAGGCTCCGATACGGCCCCGTGGTTCCAACTGGCCGGCGCCCGGCTGTCAGGCGTAAGCCTCATAAATAAAGCAAAAGCAAAAACATGCAATGGGAACTGTCCACAAAATGCAATTTTGGATAGTGTATACGGGAGGGATGTAACGTGAGTCACTCAAATATCCCGCAATAGAGTGTGGCCTGACGTGAGGTCATGTGTGCTACGCAAGTCCAATATGTGAATCCCCAAAAGTCTGCAAAGTCAAGCGCTGAAAACGCAACTTGAATCAAACATATCGCCATGAATCGTCACCTTCCCTAGCTGGCCTGGCCGTCTGCTACTCGGTTTCTACATCTCACTTACTTGGCAATCCATCACCCCAAAACAAGGAATTTTGCTAACAACTAAACTGCAAGCGACTTCTGACCCCCGACCCAAGAGGAAAGGGCTTCTTTGCTGCTCGTCTCCTGTGGGGGGAGGGGACAAGCCAGGAATGTGCAGAGAGGAGGGGAGAGTAACATGCACATGGTCCATATTTCATTATACAATTATAAAGGTCTACACCTCAAACTGGCCTGGCTGAAAACTGGGTATTCCAAAAAACACACCTCGAAAGTAGTAATCGAAAGCAACAGCCACAACCAATCGCGATGGTGCTCAATGGATATCAATTATAAAGGATGTAAATAAGGCAGATTCCCTCTTGTAAGTGGGTTTGTGGCTACCGGTTACCCAGATTCAAGTTTTAACATGGTTTAACGGTTTAACCATTTTACCCGCTCTTCCAAATGGTTCTTGGTTTTGTGGGACATCTCAAGGATCCCACAGCAGCTTCAGATAGGACCACATTTGGTGCCTGATGGGCCGCATCCCGGGGCAACGCCATGGCAGGGCACGATACAGACAGTGATCTATGTCGTATATTTCTGATTGTGGGCCATGGTTTGAGAATTCCATGAGAGTTCCATGCTTCACTGTGGCAAGAATATGTGGTTCAGCGTGCAGGTTTGAGGGATTCTGTTCTGTGGTTTTTAGTGTCGAATCAAGAACAAGAGCCTGTTAGAGGGCTGAATCGTCGTGACCTACATTTTGCCACAGGATCAAGGTGATGCTGATGCTGAGTTGCCTCCCGCATTAGTCTGCGGGCGTTGCCCTCCCACAATGTGATGAGTGAGGGCGGGCAAACAAGCGGTGCACACCTGAGGAGAACAAGCTATACCTCCGAAACCTGCTTTGGAGGATGTTTGCCAAAAAAAAGCTGTCAGCCTCAGCCAACAATACTGTGAAATACTCTGAATCCTTTGCTTCGCTAATGTTGAAAGTCTCTGACAACAATCACGCAACTGTTATTGCACCAAACCCCCCGGCGTCACAGATTGCAGTGTCGGCCTTGAACATCGTTTCATCACTGCCGACCTGCACTTTTGCCACCCCTTGGGCTGGAAAGAAAGTCTCATGGATCGTAGTCCGTAACCTTAAATTGTTGCTGCGAATCATAGCCCGCTACTGAGTTGCAGGTGCTGGGGTGTGCGGCACAAGGAGAGGCAATGCAATTCCATGATTGGAGCTAGGCAAGAATGGGACTAGAGTGACTAGACATGACTAGACAGTAAATGAAAATGCACTCAGCCACCACAGCGACTCCCAAGTGCCAGGACAAAGGCATGGAGGTGCCTGCTGAACTCTCTCAGTGGTGCCTACATCAGGTCCTGGATTGATCTCCACCGGAAGCCTCGTGCTTGGAGTCTGGCTTGAGCGGCTACTTTGTGACCCTGTGTGCTGATGTCTTATTTGAAGGTGGATGGCGGACGCAACTCTATCGGTTCGAGTTACAGTTGCTCTGTTTGTTGAACCAATGTCATGTCCACACAAGACATATAGAATACTGAGGATACCCCCTTTTCAGGTCGCGTTGTATGATGTTGCTTCAGAACTAGTTTGGAATTTGGAAGCCACTCCTCGCTATCATTTTCTTACCAAAACCCACCATGCATTACCTGAAACCCTGTTACACCCCACCACTAAAAATTTGAATCCATCCATACCCAACGCAGCACAAACAATTGGATATCAGTCCAATCTGATACAGTACCCTCTGAATTGCATGTATGTATATATAATATATAATATTATATATATATATATGTATATTAATTATATATAATATAATATAATATATATATTAATTATATATAATAATATATAATATATATATTCTAAATACACATGCACCAAATTTTGTGGGATGGGTTTGGCCTTGGATTGTGGCCCACCTCAAGCGTCTCAACCGTCTCCACCCATGGGGCCTTTGGTGATCCGAGGCTTCGCTGACTGCTGCAGTCAACTCGCGTTGGTATTGGTCGTATTTCTCCTGTGACAGATTTTTTCGGAAAAATCTTTGAGGTTTAAACAATTTTCATCAAATTTCAAAGTAAACATGATGCTGCATTGGGGAATTGCTGGGGACTTAGGCTGGCCCCGAAGGCACCAGCCAGCGTCTACCAACAAGCACAACTGCACAACTGCACAACTGCCAGCAACATCAAAGTGATGCAGGAACCCATCGTAGCTGTCAGATCTTGTCAGCATCTCCCCACTCCAGCTGCGATGCCTCTGAGTGGGAAGTGCAGTACTGGTGATGTTGGCATCCCACACAGCGCTCGATCTCAATCCAAGCACCCTGTTCAAGGTGGCAGTGTTGGCAGACCACAAGAGCATCAATCAAACAAGAGGATGTTTCAACATTTGGATATCAAAGTTCTGGTGGATCGGTAGATCTAACACAATCCAAATGACAAGCCACAATCTTTTCTGGCAGACAGCCTCAACCAGCTTCCTTGCTACTGGTCATGTGATCCGTGGCTTGATTTCATGAAGGGGCCTCCCGCCGTCGAAGACGGCTTCCCATGGCCAGTCATGCCATGCCCAGAAAACTGCGCAAGGCAGATATGAGAACTGTTTGGATTTGTCACGGAGCTGCTGCAGGTTTCGAAAGGTCAACAAAGCTCTTGGCTACGGCAGAAAATGTCTGAAGCTCCCTACCCTAAGAAATCTTAGAACAAATGTGTAGCCTACAATACTATTGAAGGTCTTTTGCATCTTGCCAGTGCTGGGTAGTACTACTATTGCTGCAAGACAACATGCAATCTGCTTGCTTCACTAGTTCGCATGTGCAAAGCTAAAAGCTGTGGTGGCATCATGCAGAGGAGTTGGGTCTTGGCCCATTGTGGTTGGAGAAAGCCAAGCGAAAAGGATACAGATTCTTCAATGAATTGGGAATCAAAGCCATCAAGAGGAATTAAAAATAACGCAGTTCAGAGGCACAGCAAATAAAACCAGAGACGCATCTTTTTTGATTGCCACCTGATTCGGTGCGTATCCTGTCCTGCCGCTCTGTTCACTGAAACTTGTAGTTTTGCTACTACGTGGAACGAATGAGCTGCAGCTACGGCGAATTGCAACCCACACTAAAGACTTGATGCTTGCTGGATCTTGGATCTATCTTCTGATACTCGGATGCATGCCCAGTGGGAGTGCTGTTACATTGAATTCGACCAAACAGCACAAAACAAGCAATTCTTGATAAAGTATTGATAAAGTATTGATGAAGTGCTCTTCAAAGAATCTGACTTAGGAACTGTATGGAGACACGCCGACCTTGGGATAGTCGCCATGGCGGCCTGAGGAGGGAGCAAGGAATGCTTTCAGTCTCCGCAAAACTGAGGGCTTCAATGGCTTCAAAACCATGGCGCGGCAGTGAAAACCATAGTTACGAGATGTTACGAGTACTATGTGAAACGAACGTCCAGGATTTACAGCCCTCATAGACTGAATTTGAGCGATGCTAAGATGGCGCTTATTTGATATCCAGTATTTGTTTAGGAGGTCAAGGTTCAAATGAAATTGAAATCATAAGCGTCTGAAAAAAGCAGCATCAAAGACTGTCAAGTGCCAAAATTCATAATACCTTCGACCCATTTCGTCGAGGACCAGAAAAGCCCAGAGCCCGGCAGAGCCCAGCTTCTCGGTGCCTCCACCAAAGGCCACAGCAGCCGCTCTCATCAGCTGCGACGCAAAGTTCGGCTCCTCGAGCGTCTTCACTGCCATGAGCTGTGCCCTGCGTCGCAGCACAGCTCATCCTCTAAAAAAATATCTCCCTTCAAGAAGCCGAGCTCCGACAAGAAAGGATCACGAACATACCAAAATTAAAGAATATGTTGAAATATACAGAAATATGTATTGAAAATTATTGAAATATGTTCACTACGTAGAACAAATGTTGACAAAGCTTTACCAAAAGAAATCAAACAAATGTCTTGTAGTCATTTTGGGCAAAGCCTTCGGAAAGTTGAAAGCCTGCAGCTGGGTTGGGGGAAAAACGGAATATTGAACGAGGCAGTATCCAGGATGACTACATCCCGAGCAATTGCAACCCCTGCAAGCCAGCTGTACAGTGTACAGCACTGTATGGCTTTCCAGTTGTCCAGCTCGGCCATGAGTCACTGGAAATTACATCATTGTTGTAGTGACTCATGCTTCTAAACCTAATAATTCCATCGCATCATTCCACAGGTTGCTGGTCTAAGAATAAAAGCTTTTGAGGTGGGCACAACCATGGGAATAGATTGGAATGCATACCAAAAACCCAGCCAGTCATGCCGTCATGCCACGACACAGTCAGGCAGCAAGACACGTCAAGGCTATGCAAACACCCCTCCAACCCGTCCTACCCAGGTCCTACCCACTCCAACAATCTCCAACACGAAGCAGGTGGGATGTCCCCATGCCTGAGACTGCCACAGCGACCCAAAAAGTTTCCCAGCCATGCGATCTGCTCAGCGGAGTCCTCAAGGGACCCACGTGCATGAAGCTTCCATGAAGTGTTTCTGCAAAATCTTAAAACTTAAATTGAAATTGTGTGTTTTTTTCCCTTGATTCCTTTAGCAAACACCTTTCAAGAATTATACTGCTCGGACACAAACAACTCTCCTCCGAGTACTCTTGGCTCTGGATGTCATGGAGCTTGTCCAGGGCATCCTGTCCAAGTGCAGGTAGGTCAACCTGAACCCACAGGCAGAGATCCAAGTTGTTGGGCAACTCGAAGAACAACCAGAAAATATATAATCAGAATGATCCTAGCTGATCAAGTGGAACTTGGCCTTTGCATGCTTTTGCAAACAACACTAGATGTTAAAACCACTTGCACTTCTTACACTGGCCCAACATGCATTAACAGATGTCCATACTTCGCCTGCCACGCCAAAATCCATGCACCCTAATGAAGGCTTTGAAGCCAATCTCGCCCGCAAGGTCTCCTTGATCTTAGCTTCGTCACGTGCCAACTTCTGATCTAACTCCATCAGGGCCTTGACGGTAAATACATATAGAGAGAGAGAGAAGGGCACACTAACATAGATTGAATCCTTCACAGGGCAATCCTCCAAAGCAACCGTGATGTTGCCAAAACTGGCCACAGCAGGGATGCCTCCACTGAACAGCCTTCGTCCAAGCAGTCTTGGATTGCCACAGTGGTTGCCTCAACTGGAAGTTGTCCAAGTTCAGCACAGTGGAACTTCAGATATTCCAGAGATCTTCAGAAGTGTCCTACGGATTGCACATACTATGTATATCATGCTTGTCTATGCATATGTCTCTATACATATATGTGTGACCGTGTATGTCATACCGGTAACTTAAAAATTATAATATCATGTAGATACACCGATTGCTGCAAAATGTTGGTTCTTTCTGCCGCCAGTTTAATTTTCTCCAATTCAAATATTTCAGGTCTTGAATCATGTGGGTATTGCTCAAACATAGGCTCAAACATAGGGTACCTAAAGACCCACATATAAAGGTCAGATTGGGTTTTGGGCCATCTGTGACTTACTTTAAACAACTCGGAACCACAGCCATTTGATTTGTGTTGAACACAATTGGATCACCGTGCCATGTGACAGTTCTGAAGCCCTGCACCTCATTGGCCTCCAACATGGGCTCTGGCATGTTTCTAGACTTCACCAGGGCCCCTTCCATGTTGAGATTCACCTGCAGACATTGCAGTCACTGCAGTCATTGAACTACAAGCAAGTGCCGAAGCGAGACTGGGCATTCTGGAGCCCAGGTAAATCCATCCTCAAGGCCAGCAAAAAGAAACACAAAATCTCCGCTGTTTGCTGCATGGCTTAAATGTGTGTGCATTGTGTGAATTTCAAGTTTCCACTCCAGCCTTGCCCTGTTGAAACGCGCGTTTGCTGGATCGACTACGATCAAGATCGACCTGAAACAGGAAAAAAAAACGTACAGTAGTCTCAGAGAAGCAAGTAACCCATCCCCTGGACAGTTCAAGCTCACTCTTGAAGTCGCACATGTATACATGTAATGATTGAGCTGCATGTGCATCTATGTGTCCACAACATGTATGTGTATATGCACTGTATATTCAATATGTACTATACCATTATATATCATTATATATATATATATGATATAGATATAAAATGATATACATATTTTATGATACACTGGGTAGATACCCACATTTTACAAATGTATTGCGCTGCAGCAGGGCCGCCCTCTTTCTGAGGACCATAAAGGTCTGCTGATCTAGGAGATTCTAGGAGAATGTGGTTTGAACATGTTTCGTCTGGTTGGGACTTGAGCACAAAAATATTCAGTTCCAGGCTGATCTCAGTTGGGAAAGCACGAACGCCTTGTCAAGATCACCAGCAGCAAATGCGGAGACCCTTCATAAGAAGAATCATGAACTGCCGATTCCTGCCACCCATCGGAAAAAACAGTTCTGAGTTTTGAGTGATTGAGCAAAGCTGGTTTTGGGCCAAGGGCCTGATATAGATAGAAATAAAGACTGGCGTCTTATGTAGCAGCAGAGGGTGCAGAGTGTCGCACACACTTCAAACCCAACGGTGCCTCGTGGCATGCCCAGAACATCACCTGGCATGTGAGCGGTGCAGCTCAGCTTACAACTTGAACGCGACAAGGTGTTTGACCCTTCGAATCCTCTCAAGCAGTCTGTTCCCAAAAGGTGCAGGGAACATCGAACAAGCAGAGCCAAGAGCATTCGAAATCATTCGAACTTCAACGCTCGCACCACATGTCAGGAGTGCAAGCGCAGCAAGCGCAGTGGCACTCAAGCTACGACCTCGCTGGATCTTTCGATTACCGCAATGACGACCAGCTTCCATGAATCAGGCAGAGGAAGATGGCTTTAAAATCCCAACACTCTGAATCTTTGCGGGCCATTGACAGGATTTCCAAACTCTTGCCTCCCTGACAGAAGAGATCTGCGCGATCTGAATTGCCCCTTACTTGACAAAGACTCAGACAAACCTGCATTTTCAGCTTTGTCAGTGCCTCAGGCTGTGGCGAATGCACCTGGCCATCTCGCTGAAGCTGGCGCAGCTGGTTTAAGAAAATTTAAAAAGAGTTTTGAGCACAAAACGTCTGCATGGGAGATTCCTTCTCAGACGTCCAATGTTTGTGCGCAATTGTACAAGTTTCTGAAAGAAGTCTGAGCAATTGTACAAGCTTGAGGAAGTTCAGTGATTTCACATTCCCTTGGGGATTATTTGTCGAAGATCTAATCAAGCAATTCTAACAGAACAATGGTTTCATCAATTCAATGTGCCCAGGATAATGCTTGTGACATTCTGTGAGCATGTTTTTTTCCCAGCTGCGACCCTGGTTAGGATCTGCAATTCACCTAAGGCTGTCAACGACACTCTGTCAGTTCCTCAGCCAAAAACCCCAGGTCTTCAGCACCGAGATTTCTTCTTTCTGCGGTATGACTCCCTTGATCTTGACCGGGACCTTCCACTGGATTGGGGCCAGAAGCTCAGAGTATTATCCGGGTGGACAGTTATTCCTGGGACATTCTTTTCCACCCATGATTTGAATTTGCCTCTGTGGAGCCTTCTAAAGCGGACCCCAAAAGTCGTTTTGCTGTTGTCGTTGTCTGCAGCAACTGCTGCAAGAGAGCCGATGCTAAAAGGGCGTGAGGCAACGTCCGATTCCAAAGCATGTATCATGTCATCAACCAACTTTTTCGTCGCCGCCCTGCCACCAGAAGTGCTGTTGCCCTCTTTATTCTTGGGGGTACCAACAGCCGCATGCTTGTCTCCCTTCTTTTTGCCACTGCCAACCGGCTTGTCTCCCTTCTTTTTGCCACTGCCAACCGTATTCTCCCCGCCGCCAAGCTTTAAACGGAAGGCCAACATAGCGTAGAGGAGTTGCTTCGCCATGTTCTCATCGTCCGCATGCACCATCAGTTCCATCTGCAGCTCATTGACTCTCATGACCCATTGGCCGCAAAGATGATGAATGACCACATCATCCCTGCGCAGGAGCCTGCGAAGGCGTTGCTGTAGAAGGTAGCTGGCCAGAGTGAAGAAGTCAGCGGGTTGGAAATCGCTCGCCTCAATGATCTTACAAACAAAAAAACAGTCAAATGAATTTTGCTTTGTTCTGCTGTGGGGGAATTCGAGGCATGCCGAAAGTGATGTACTATTCCATCTGGTTTCAAGGGTCTTCCTTCACTTGATGTCTTGTTGAACAGGACTTTCTGTGGGCCCCCAAAGCAAATAACTAATTCCCTACTTTGGGTGTCTTGCAAAGCTTTCTTCGACCGGCCGAGCAACGTTCACCACACGTCGAAGTTCTGAGTTGATCGCAGATGACGGCAACAAAGGGATCGGCCAATATGGCGGAATCGGTGGAACCTGTGGAGGCCGGTCGCTCCAAATCTCCTGGTCGTTGCCCAGGTCGGCACGGTCAGTGCCTTCCAGGATCGCTTG
>BGPT01001163.1:307786-327786 GCA_003297045.1 Symbiodinium sp. clade C Y103 | reverse complement strand
ATACATATATATATATAGATATTATATAAGAATGAACATACAATCTCGGAAGCACTAGGCACCTTTTATTCGGTATGAACCGAGTTTTTGAACCCAACAGCATGAAACACCACACACACTTTTATGCTCCTTGGGTCTTTCACTGCAAGCTTTCAACCTCCTTATCAAAAGTGGACCCAACCAACATTCAAAGGAACTTCCCAAACCCATATATACCTTTGCAAGAAATACTTCCTACAGGCCCCCCCCGAACTGTTCAATGTTCGTGCTCTTGCGTAGTTCGTGCAACAAACTGTTTGGCAACTCGGACACGTTTCAGATTCGTCCTCAGGGGCAGGTTGTTTCACAATTCGGACCTAGATTTTATCATCAGGGAAATGCTATTTAACAACTGGGACACAGCATTGCATTTAAGGCGGTTCAAGGACTGAGATGGAGCATTTACCATCAGGGAGAGGCCGACACAACATGTACCATCGGGGCCCGGAGCATAGCGGGAGATTGAAACCAACAGTCTTTGCTTTGGGAAGAAAAGAGACTCGGATGTTCCATATTCACAAGATGGATTAATGCTGTCAAGGCATATGTAAACTGTAAAGCCTTTAAAATACATTCTGTCCATCGGGGCCTAGATGCCCGCCTGCCTAGGTCATTACATCAAGTAGAGGCAGCAATTACAATGGCCGACTGGTAACAGCTGCATTGTGGCGATTCCCTACTGTAGTTTGCAACTGTTTGCCGGTTCCTCCCAGCATGAGGAAGTCCCAATGAATGCGGACAAGGCATTCTCTAAAGATACAGAACCAAGTCAATTGCCTCCAATTTCCGTCAGTCTCCCCCCGAAGTTCGTTGTAGTTTCTTGATGACCTTTGGACATCACAATTCAGGGTTGGTTTGTTGATTAGAAGCTGCTTGGATGTTTTCATGGTGCATCCTGGCACTGCGGGAACTACCAACCTGCTGCCTGGGTGGAACCCAACCTGAGGTTCATAGGGACTAGAACACACTGAACCTGGACCTGCTTGTTGAGTTTTTACAAAGTCTGACATGATATGATAAAATGCAATACATTGCGATATTATATATATGTGGTCCAGCGTTCCAACCCCCCCAGGCCATGGTAATGGGTCAGTCTATATCTCCCCCACTGTGGTGTGGTGGTGGTGGGGGTATGTATGGTAGGTAGGTAGGCAGGCAGGGAGGTAGGGAGGTAGGTAGGTAGGTATGTGTGTACGTAAGTATGTAAGTATGTAAGTATGTAAGTATGTATGTAAGTAAGTGTGTAAGTATGTGTATAGGAAAGCTAGCATGTAGCCAGTACGTGGGAGGTTGGAGGCAGAAATGCTGCAAATGGCTACTGAATACGTTACGAGGCTGATCTCAGAAATGCTGCAGATAGCTTGCAAATACGAGGCTGGACCTCAGATATGCTGCGACTGGCTTGCAAATGGAAGGGCCAGGGGTGCTACCTGGGGGCCTCATACCATTGGGGGGCCGAGGGGGGGGTAGGAACACGGAACACGGGACCACATATATATATATATATATATACATGTATATATACAGTGTGTGTATATATATATATATATGTACACATTGTTAAAATAGCGCTATATCATGCAATATCATATCATATTACATAATATAACATGATATAGTACCATATCATCCTATATCAGTTGATATAACATGACATAACAAAACACAATATAAAACAATGGAACATACTACAACGTAAAATCATATAATATGATATAATGTCGTGTAATGTAATATAATGTAATGAAATACAATATTATATGACATGATACAATATAAGATCATAAAAAATAGTATAGTTATAATACAAAATGAAATATATTATATATAATATAATATAATATAATATAATATAATATAATATAATATAACATAATATAATATAAGATAATATAATATAATATACTATAATATAATATATGATAAGATAAGATACGATAAGATAAGATAATAAATATAATATACTATACTATAATATAATATAATATAGTATAATATAATATAATATAATGCAATGTAATATAATAAAATATGATATAAAAAAAGAATAAAATATATGTTAAATGTAATATAATATACTTTAGATATAATGTAATATAGCATAATATGATAACATATAATATAGTAAAAAGAAATATGATACAATCTAAGATACTGTAATATAAATTAATGCAATATAAAATAATATAGAATAAAATAATATTATATAGAATAATGTAATTGAATATAAGATGATGTAACACAACTTCATGCCACATAATATAAGATAATATAATTTACCAAACCCTAAAAACACATAATATAATGGAATATTATTTAAAATTGAATATATAGTATAAAAATATTATATAATAAAATATTACATAATAGAATATAGTTTAAAATGATATAATCTATATAATATAATATATATAATAACGTAATAAAATATGATATAATGTAATATAAAAATAAGTTAGTATAATATACTATAATATAATGTAATATAAAGATAAGTTAATATAATATAATATAACAAATTTATCACATAGTATATTATGACTTATTAAATTATATCGTATTATATCATGCTAACTTATATCATACTATATTGTATTCTATCACAGTATATCATGCTAAATTGATCTAAATTGTATATATCATCTTATATCATATTAGTTTAACATAATATAGTGCAATATAATAGAATATTAATATCATACAATATAAAATCAAGCAAAATGAAAGGACAAATGCTAACAGTGTAATTAAATATACAACGCAATATATGTAATATAATTAGTACGATCTAATACTGTAGCATGCAAGATTCAACATCTCATGCTACGTATTGTTATGTAAAACCTTCTTCTGGTTCATCCAGGGATTGTGCCCCCGCAATCGCATAAAGATCCTCCGCGTCAGGCAGCTTCTGAACTTGAGCGTTTGCACACAGCATGCAGCAGCCTCAACACAGTGTGTCCCACAAGCAGCATACCACTGATATCAACACAAGCTTAGTTATGTAGTTATGCTTGCAAACTTCCGCCTTGCGGATGAAAGTCCGTGGTCAATCTTCATCATCATGTCAAACACAGAGGTAGCAACAGTTGCTGGTAAGCAAAACAACAGATCACACTTGACAGTCTGGGAGCGCATGGAAGCGCGCGAATCACTTTGTGTTTCAACAACAATGGTGGCTCCAGGGTTCGCGAAGGGAGGATCTGTGTTTCTGTAGCCACTGACAGGGCTGAGCCGTAGAGCCTTCGTCATGCTGCGACGCTCCTGCTACGCGAGACTTCGCCTCGATGTTCATAAGCCGATTGTAATGGCCGCGAGCAGAGAAGAACTGGGCTCCAGCAGAGGTAGCCCGGAGAAGAAGTAGCTGAGAGAGGGGTGAAGCTCAAAGAAGAAGGGGCTGAAATAAAGCCCTGTTTGTACTGACCAGGTCCGGTAAGGTCGGTCGTACCAACCCCATTTAGCCAAAAATAGGCAATGATATCAATGGGCCTAACCCCTGTGCATAGCCTCAAGTCCGAAGTGGCTTAAGCCTCTTTGTGAAGGTTGGAAAGGCAATGTGACCCTAGACTTCTTGCCTTTAGCCAGGACTGAAGAAATTGATGGGTCGGGTCCCCACATCTTTTTTTGGGTACGTTCGTGTAGGGGGGATAGGTCTCTGCATTTTATATTATTATTACCCGGGAGTACCCGAGACCATCTAACACTACAAGCCACTAGAGTACCCAGAGTAGCCACCTGTCTCTGCCAAACATTGCACCCACTGTTTTTTTTCCTCTTGGCCTATCTCTGCAAGTCTTTGCACAACAAATTAGGGGATTAGAAGCTCTAACTTTGGCAAGCTCAGTGAAGAGGTCGGTTAGAGAAGACTTGGCTGAGGGAATGGGTAGTTCAACGAAGAAATAGCTCATTCAGCCAGTCAGACATGCAGTCATCCATTCACTCATTCACTGATTCATTCACTGATTCATTCACTGATTCCTTCATTTCATTCATTCCTTCGTTCATTCGTTGATTCATCCACCCTACTCCATTCCATTTCGTTTCGTTTCATTTGATTTCATTTGATTTCATTCAGTCGGTCAGTCGGTCCGTTAGTCAGTCAGCGATTCATTCATTCATTCATTCATGCATTCATGCAGTCCTTCGTTCATTCGTTCATTCAGTCACTCATTTTCACACTGGCTCATTCATTCAGCCATTGGTTCATGGATTCGGTGAATCGTTGATTAAGTCGTTCTTTCAAGCATTCTGCAGTTCATTCCTGCCTGCGGTTTTTGTTGCTTCATTGATTTCATTTGCTGTCATTTCATTTACTCATTAATTGATGCACCTCACAACCTCAATCATTCATTGCTTCGGCATCTCACAGACATTCCTGTTTGCAATTAATTTTTCTAAAAGCCACTGCTTTCTTCGAAACTTCCGCCCCGGCATGGCCAGCCACTACTGGCATTAGTGCCAAAAAAGGCCCCGTGGAATCAAATTTCTCCTATATTGATTCTTTCAATAAGAAATGAGCAAAATTTTGAAGTTGCTGGCTCTAATCTGCTGCCTCAGATGTGAATCGTGGATTCAGGAGCTTACCAGCTTACTGTGAAAAACTACACATATCATGTCTAGCATGCAGAACATGCAGAACACCGTAAAACGCCTGGCCACCAGCTTCCAGCATCTTCCAGCTCCATCCAGCTACCCCTTCTGAGCCCTTTCTCCATCTTTCTCCCTCCCCCTTCTCCATCCTTCGCGGCGGCCTACTGAGTTGGCAGTTGTAGTATTTGAAGTTTGGCAGCTCCGGAGTGCCTTTCCGACCTTCCCAGGCCTTGGATGCTCTGGATGCTCAGCCCTCACCCTGGAAACTGAAAACTTTGATGTTCTCATGGTGTGCTCCTAGTGCACACGTATATGGCTGAAACATTGTAGGATTGTAGGATTTTTGCGAAAAGCATCGAAAAGCAGTCAACTGCAAACCTGAGATCTGGGCCTGAAAGTCTGTGACACTCGTCCAGGTTGGAACGTCAAAGATGCTGACATTCGGCAACCTGATAGGGACCAACAGTCTACTGATCCAATCTGAAATCGCTAGCGAAGATTTCCAGTTTGGTGCCAGCATGCAAAAAATCCTTCCTCAATGCTGAGCAAGAGGCGGAAAGGCAACGTGTTCTGGTCCATCAGTGAACGACCAGTCGTTCTCTCCTGCTTTGGCCTGCGTACCATCCAAACAGAATAAAGCATTCATTTAGAGAACAAGAAACGGTTGAATCAGCTCAATCACGCTGAATCCTTCAAGGACGCAGAGCTTGAAATGTCTTGACGGGAAAGCGCAAGCAAGTTGGATTGGAAAGCAATCCTATTCATGGTCTGCAAGAAAAAGTCAGCTTTCCCTGGAACATGCGATTGTCTTTAATTTAAATCAGTGCCATTCTGGCATTCCTGCTGGCAAAAGTACAGCTGACATGTTTGCCCCAGGTATGGCCTGAAGACAAGCACACACTTTGTCAATGTACCTCAATGCGGCCACAAACCAAAGGACAACAACGGCAAGTGCTTGCCCCCAAAACTGGTATTGCAATAGCGTCGTTGTCTTTTGCAGTAGTTGAAATGATTGCGAGAGCGCCAACTCAGAAGTGCCCCTCGAAGTCACTGCGCTTTTGCAAAGCCTTTGAAACACAATGGAAACGATGGGTGTTGTGAAGCTTTCATGTCTTGTTTTGGACCACCGTTCAGTTGCCTTCCAACAAAAGACTCGTAGCTGCTTCGAGGGTCCTTTCCAACCTGGCAGTTGGAGTAGATTCAAAGGGCTGAAGACCAAAACTGTGCAGAGACTGTTCCTCGCTCAAGAGGTTTCATCGAGAGTAAAAGATGGAGTCTGTTCACTCACATGGACATGATAGGGCACCGTGTGGTAAGGCAAGAAACGCTTTTTTGAGTCTTCCATATACGGAGAATCCAAACTGACTAATACCTCCCAGAGTTAAGGCTGTTTCACCAACCGGTACTCTGCCCTCCAAAGCCTCTCCACGGTGATCTTTGCCATAAGCATCTTCTCTCAAGCGATCTTCCCGCAACTGCAGTGCAACGTCTGGGCTTGCGTGACTTGATAGTGTCGTACACTTGCTGCCCAATCCACATAATCTGCTCTGCCTGTGTGGACTCATGTGTGAAAACAACACAGAGGCAAATGTAGACACTCATCAAAACTAGAGGGCTGATCCGCACCACTTCAAACCCACCCGCCCATGATGCGCTGTAGAGATGCTCAACATCTATCGTCTGGGACCGAACAACCGATGGCATCGATTGCGTCGATCGCCTAGCATTATCAGCATTATCATCAATCATCCTCGCCCACCTTGAGGAGCTTCGTTACACCGATGACCACCGTGTACCTCGGTTGCACAACAGCCCCAAGAAATTAGGAAAAAATCCGAAGAAAATTGAAGAAAATCAAGGAAGGTCGAAGGAGCCGAAGATAGTCGAAGGAGTCGAAGGTCGGATCCTGGCTCCACCCGTCAGCTTGGGCCACCCTGCTGGCTACGCTTCAGCACCTCAACAGACATCAGAAGACATCAGAAACGGTCAAGGCCGTGACTGGCATGACATCGTGATCCCACCAAGAAAAGTCTATATGTCTGCGTCGAACAAATGACGAGGTGCAGAGTTCTCAAATGGAGATTGTAGTGCCAAAGAGGTAGATCAAGTTTGCTCAATCACAAAATCACATGAATCCACATTACATGAAATCGCATGGCCGGATCCATTGAAACTCAGGCGAAAACGGCCAGCAAGCGGGCCAAGTCTCGGCAACGCTGCGGTTCCTGCAACAAGACTCATGAGCAACCAGTTTCACTCTGTGTGCCACTAAGAAAGACTGCAAGATAGAGTGTTGAACTATGTTAAACTCTTGAGTTGGAGCCAAATGTTCTTAATCGAAAAATATCGAAACACATTCACATCAACTGTGCAGGACACCTCCCAAAGTGCAGGTGCCGTTGCATCTATAATGAACAGGACAGCATAGTGCGGCTGGTTTCCACCTCAAGCCCATCGCCAAGACATGATTTCTTGGACCGGAAATGGAACAAATGAAAGACCATTGAAAGTTCTAGAACAATCCTACACCTTGGGGTCCTTGCTGTTTTCAGCACTTCCCATGATCTTCACATTCTTGGAGAAACAGTGGGGAGGGCTATGACTCCGTCATCTCCGGAATGTGATAATGTTCACGGCAACATATATATCAAGAAATTGGATTCACATTCCATGTACCTCTGGCCCTTGGCCGTGAAAAGAAAACAAGAGAACTTGCTGATGGAGGATCTCTCACCGTTTGAAAAACTATTCGGAAACCAAAAGGGATTCTTCGGAAACCAAGATTCTTCGGAAACCAAAATCTGATTCGGAAACCAAAAGGTCTGATTCGGCAACCAAAAAGAATTATATAATTCTTCGGAAACCAAAATTACTCGGAAACCAAAACGACTGGATCGGAAACCAAAACCTACCCCCAGTCCCCAGTCTCATCTCCTCACGTCCCATCGCGGATGCGCTTAGATTTTTCCTTGCGCTTTGATAGCAACATATTTGCCAGAGGGGGTTTTGTTCTCTTGTTATGCTCAAGATGCAACATATTTGCCAGAGAGGTTGACGGGGGTGGTCTCTTGTCATGCTCAAGATGCAACACATTTGCCAGAGGGGGTGGCGGAAGTGGTCTCTTGTTATGCTCAAGACGCAAAGTATTTGCCAGACGGGGTGGCAGGGGTGGTCTCTTGTTATGCCCAAGATGCAACATATTTGCCAGAGGGGGTGGCGGGTTTGTTCTCTTGTTATGCTCAAGATGCAACATATTTGCCAGAGGGGGTGGCGGGGGTGGTCTCTGGTTATGCTCAGGATGCAACGTATTTGCCAGAGGGGGTGGCCGGGGGTGGTCTCTTGTCATGCTCAAGATGCAACATATTTGCCAGAGGGGGTGGCGGGTGTGTTCTCTTGTTATGCTCAAGATGCAACATATTTGCCAGAGGGGGTGGCAGGGGTGGTCTCTTGCTATGCTCAAGATGCAACGTATTTGCCAGAGGGGGTTTTGTTCTCTTGTTATGCTCAAGATGCAACATATTTGCCAGAGGGGGTGGCGGAAGTGGTCTCTTGTTATGCTCAAGATGCAAAGTATTTGCCAGACGGGGTGGCAGGGGTGGTCTCTTGTCATGCCCAAGATGCAACATATTTGCCAGAGGGGGTGGNGTTATGCTCAAGATGCAAAGTATTTGCCAGACGGGGTGGCAGGGGTGGTCTCTTGTCATGCCCAAGATGCAACATATTTGCCAGAGGGGGTGGCGGGTTTGTTCTCTTGTTATGCTCAAGATGCAACATATTTGCCAAAGGGGGTTTTGATCTCTTGTGGTGCTCAAGATGCAACATATTTGCCAGAGGGGGTGGCGGAAGTGGTCTCTTGTTATGCTCAAGATGCAACATATTTGCCAGAGGGGGTGGCGGGTGTGTTCTCTTGTTATGCTCAAGATGCAAAGTATTTGCCAGACGGGGTGGCAGGGGTGGTCTCTTGTCATGCCCAAGATGCAACATATTTGCCAGAGGGGGTGGNGTTATGCTCAAGATGCAAAGTATTTGCCAGACGGGGTGGCAGGGGTGGTCTCTTGTCATGCCCAAGATGCAACATATTTGCCAGAGGGGGTGGCGGGTTCGATCTCTTGTTGTGCTCAAAATGCAACATATTTGCCAGAGGGGGTGGCGGGGGTGCTCTATTGTTATGCTCAAGATGCAACATATTTGCCAGAGGGGGTGGCGGAAGTGGTCTCTTGTTATGCTCAAGATGCAACATATTTGCCAAAGGGGGTGGCGGGTTTGTTCTCTTGTTATGCTCAAGATGCAACATATTTGTCAGAGGGGGTGGCGGGTTTGATCTCTTGTTATGCTCAAGATACAACATATTTGCCAGAGGGGGTGGGGTGTTTGTTTCCTTGTTTTGCTCAAGATGCAACGTATTTGCCAGAGGGGGTGGCGGGTTTGTTCTCTTGTTATGCTCAAGATGCAACATATTTGCCAGAGGGGGTGGCGGGTTTCTTCTCTTGTTATGCTCAAGATGCAACATATTTGCCAGAGGGGTCGGCAGGGTTGGTCTCTTGCTATGCTCAAGATGCAACATATTTGCCAGAGGGGGTGGCGGAAGTGGTCTCTTGTTATGCTCAAGATGCAACATGTTTGCCAGAGGGGGTGGCTGGTGTGTTCTCTTGTTATGCTCAAGATGCAACATATTTGCCAGAGGGGGTGGCGGAAGTGGTCTCTTGTTATGCTCAAGATGCAACATATTTGCCAGAGGGGTGGCGGGTTCGATCTCTTGTTGTGCTAAAAATGCAACGTATTTGCCAGAGGGGGCGGCGGGTTTGTTCTCTTGTTATGCTCAAGATGCGACATAATTGCCAGAGGGGGTGGCGGGGGTGGTCTCTCGTTATGCTCAAGATGCAAGGTATTTGCCAGAGAGGGTGGCCGGTTTTGCTTCCTTCAGTTTGGTTTCTGAGTCGTCACTTTTGGTTTCTGAATCCGACATTTTGGTTTCTGAATCGTCCATGTTGGTTTCAGAATCGCACTTTTTGGTTTCTGATTCGCGACTCATTTGGTTTCTGAATCGCCCTTTTTTTTTTGGTTTCTGAAGCAACGATCGCTTTCAGCACCCTATTCCAAAACACCCCCAGCCAGGTCGATCGGAAAAGAAATTGTCGGTGTAGGTCGGTGTAGGCATTCCGTTTCTGGATCTGCCCTGCCAAGCGGCTGCGGAGGATGATCCTCATCCAAGAAGGGACTGCGCTGTAATGCCTTGGGACGAGTTCGATCAATTTCGGCATAGTTCGGCCCTTTTCATTCCAGGTGCAAACATGTTCGATATGGATGCTTCCTGCTTGCATGAGCCTGTACACAATTGCTTTCATACGCAGACGTGCGATGATGGTTGACAAAAACTAACACTTCAGGTGAGTTTGGTCTGGGTGGAAAACTGTGCTAGCTAGGCATTGGATTTTCCATCCTTGCAGGTCTCCAGTATTCGTTGCTTTTCTGACAGGACTGAATGGAATCAAAAATGCAGAGCCAGTCTACATTTTTTAACGAAATGGATCTGACAGCGGAGAGCTAAACACGGTCGAGTGGGATGGCTCTACAGCTCTATGCTTCGATGTCCAGGGCTGCGGCAGGTTGCTGTTGGGGCTAGTCTTGGCACAGAGCGGATGCTCCTCACGTGGATTGGGACCACAGGGCCTCGGAATCGCCACTGAAACAAAATGCAGTGTTTGTATAGAGACTCCTGCAATGACAGTTCCAAGGACTTGCACACTGTGCTGGTAGAATCAAGAAGGACTTTGAAGTAATTGATCCATAGGCTCTACAAACCTGTCAACCGGCAAAAAGCAGATGCAATGCCAAAAAATGCAGGACATACAGCAGCTACATGTAAAAGTTAAAGTTTTACAGAACTTGACTCTTTGCTTAACCACGGTGCAGTACGCCCTTGAGGACACAGCGGAGTATCCGTCAGAACCACCCTGCAGCTCAACTCTGACAGATTTGGAGCACAGCATTTACATGAACATCTTGAATGTCTCGGCAAACATAGACAAACCTCGCCAAAACTCAAGAGGAGCAGCTGCTAGGTAGCTAGTTGCAAAGTGTTACAGTATTTTTTCTGTGCATGTGGTGCTACCAAATGATCTTGCATTGTGTTCACCAATCAATCAACCACTGGGGGCCACTGGGGCTAGGGTGTCAGAACAAGGCCCAAAGTAGGTGGCTGCCGGTAGCTGCAGTCAACCCTACCGACACAGCTTGGCACAGCTTGGCACCTCATCTGTCGAGTTTCTCCTGACATGTAGCGGATCTCACCTGAGAAAGGGGCAAACAGGGGCACTGATTGAATCAGACAGCACCGATTGTTAAGAAAGTTGTTGCAGAACTCTTGCAGACCTGGCACTTCTGAGTTCAGCGAGACTCCCCTCTGGCATAATCCCAAGCTCCCAAAGCTAGAGTCCAGATGTCCACAAATGGGTTTCTGAAAAAGCGCTGAAATTTGCTGGCTAAGACATCAACGTTCCGGAAAGTCCCACGAATTGCCATATACCTGCCAGAAGTCGAAAGAACTGTCTGTTTGTGTACCGCTCGAGCAGGGTCAGTGATTTGTTTGCTGTCAACAAATGCAACCGGCCAGCGACCATGAGTCGAAAGTGTCTCAACGGAATAGAGACACGCCCAAAAGCATGCTGTAGATTGGTCCAAAGCATTGGACATCAGTAGTGTGATTGTTTTTGCCGAAAATATAGAGCTGTGATATGCGAAAGAAAAACTAGTGTTTACAAGGTGAAGCTCTCACCAAATCTTCCATAACATTTTGAACTTGAAACATCATTTCATACTGCAAAGCAGCATTTCCAGGACAGCTTGATTATTAATCAAAGAGTCCGTTTGTAGCCGTACACTTCTTTTGCGCGAGCTGCGTTTACCGTGGACGTAGGCTGAGTACCCGCACAGGCATCTCCCGCAACTTCTCCTTGTAGTCATAGGAATGAGGATACCTTTGGGAGGGAGGGAGAGAAAGAGAGAGAGAGAGAGAGATGTATATAAAGCAATGCAATGTAAGGTAAGGAAAGGTAATGCGATGTGAGGATCTGATGTAAATTGTGTTTGTTTGGCTTTGTTTGTGTGTGTGTATATGTTCTATCTATGCGTGTTTATGTCTGTGTATGTGTGCCTATGTTTGTCTATGTTTGCGCATGTCTGCGTATGTCTATCTTCGTCTATCTATGTCGATCTATGTCTATGTATGTTTATCGACCTCACCTATGTCTACCTATCGCTGTCCATGTCTCCCTGTGTCTCTCTATGTCCCCCTGTGTCTCTCTATGTCTCCCTGTGTCTCTCTATGTCTCTCTATGTCTGTCTATGTCTCCTTATGTCTATCTATATATGTCTATCGACAGACTCTATCTATGTCTGTCTATATCTATCTATGTCTATCTATGTCTGTCTATGTCTGTCTATGTCTGTCTATGTCTATCCATGTCTGTCTATGTCTATCCATGTATATATATATATATATACATATATATATATATATATGTCTATCGACAGACTCTATCTATGTCTGTCTATGTCTATCTATGTCTGTCTATTCTATCCATGTCTGTCTAGGTCTATCCGTCTATCCATGTCTATGAATGCATGTGACAATGTGCCTACACCTGCCTGTCAGCCTCCACAAGGATATGTTGTGGAGGGTGTATGCAGGGCTTCCTTTTTAAAGGGGCACTCACCTGTTGGTGAGGTAACCACATGCGGAAACAACACTAGAAAGCTTCTGTCAACTGTCCAAACAGTCTCAAAGAGTTGCATACAAATTAAACAGAATTAAACTTCCGAAGGAACTGTAGGAACGAAAGCAGATCGGAGAAGGTGTTTCAGTCCAGTGCTGTTCTGTGTCAAATGCTGGCCCAGCGGCCCCGGGCAACTGAGGCATCTGGAATGTGAGTGGAGCGTTCGTTTCTCGTGCCGCATCTATCCAAATCCGCGGGAGAATCCATCACTATTACAGTCTTTGGTTGATGCACTCCATTTAGTTGAATCATGTTGAATCGGTTCCCTTCTCAGAGATTTACCACAAAATGCCTTGTTGCTTGAGAAAACACTTATCGCCATCAGCCAGAGCACTTCCCATTGAGCACGGCCAACAAGGAGCAAATCAAGGTGGTTTTGCCGGATGACCTGGCGTCCACCCACATTGTGAAACACATGTCCAAGACCCGTATGTGTATATATATATATATAGGCATATATGTATACACACATATCATGTATGTATATATATATATATATACTGTGTATGATATATGTATCCAGCATGCATATACACTACAACATGACCAGATTGGCCAGGATAATTTGGCAACTTGCACTTGTGGTGTTTTTTTTCACACCATGTGGCCCGTCAATGCCACCTGCTGCGGGTTTCTTCCTTTTGCACGTAACTTTAGCTTCAGGTGGCAATGCTTCCACAAAGATAAGGAGCTGATGTACACTTGTGTTGCATCACTCATACAATTGCTTGGGCTTCATAAGGCCGAGAAAACCACAGTGAAACACACGCAGGCAAACGTCTAAACATCGCCGGGGTGACTTGCCCCCAAGCAGTGCAACTCCTGAGCGCCACATGACATGAAGATTGAAAAGCGCCGTTCGCTCCATCTGATCCGGACATCCTTCATTTTTAAATGGAAGCCACTTAGGTGTTATGGGACTTTGATCGAATGGCCTCAATTGCACACGGGCAAGCCATCTCCACATCACTTAAAGCAATGATGGAAGGATAGTGGGATCCTGGACAATGTGCAGCATAGACACGCATTCACAGTCTTGTATACTGTGAAAATAGACTTGCAATGAATTGCAAGTGTTGAGAGGAATGCTACAAAAGGAGTGGCAAAGGTGGCAACCGTGGCAACCACCAAATGGAACATCAAACTCAGGCAGGTCGCAGTGCAGCCAAGAAACCATGCACGTCATTCCGGTCATTGATTAAAGGCCTGAAGGTAAATCGCCAGAGCAGAACTGTGAAGGCATAAATATGCAAATATGCTAATCTGCAAATATGCGAATTGTATCTGCAAGAAGTGAGTGGAAAGGTTGCACGTAATGAATGATTCGCTTGATCGTTCATGTGCAAGTCCTGTCACTTTCCCAAGCAACCACCAGACATGCAGCCATCATTTTCCATACAGCGAACCGAGCATTCATTGGCTCTAGCTTCCGAAACAACAACTATGAAACAAGTACAGACCCTCCACTTTCCTCACTCACTTCATGTTCTTGATGGCATCACTGAGCTCTTTGAAGTAGTCATGCTCCTGAGCCGCTTTGCCAGATATCCGTCTGTCCGGCCAATACTGAAGGAATTTGGTCATGAGGTCCATACCATCAGGTTCCAAAGTAGGCGTTATGGAAGTCCAAGCCTGGGGTTCAAAGACTGGAAAGTCTGGCTTCCAGTCTGGCAATTCCGTGATTGTTGGCCAAGTTTCTGCCGACGGAGTCCCCAAGATCCTAAAGATCTTCTGGAGCTGATTGGCATCAGTGTCTCCAGGGAACAAAGGACGGCCATTCACCATCTCTGCAAACAAGGTCACCACCTCATGGGTGTAGCTCCTCACAGGGATACCGAAAGCCCTGGCTAAGCCAAAGTCTGCCAGCTTCAAAGAGCCCTCTCTATTGATCAATAAATTCTGTGGCTTCAAGTCACGGTGGAGCACTCTATGTGCATGGCAATATGCTATGCCTCTCAAGAGCTGATAGAGGAATGACTTGGTGGTGGCTGAATCGAGTCCGCCCGTAGCTGACATGTCCAAAAGCTTCTTCAGGTCTTGATCCAAGTACTCGAAGACCAAGGTCAACTTTCTCTCGGTGTGGATCACATCACAAAGCCGCACAATGTTGGGATGCTGCAGTTCCTTCAGAAGAGAAATCTCTCTGATCGCTGTGCTAGGAATGCCCTCATCCTCTGCTTCCAAGCGGATTGTTTTCAATGCATAGACTTTGCCTCCTGAATCCTGCGCCTTGTAGACAACACCGTAGGTGCCCTCACCCACCTTCTCGATCTTTTGGTATTGCTCCATGGCCCTGCACAGCCCCAAGGCTACAGGTGCAGGGCTGAAGCAAAACGGCTGTGGAGGCGTGGGAAGCAGTGTGATGCACTGTGACCAATTGCAGCTGTGCAGACTTCAAAACTAAAAACCTACAACTCTGATAATCTGCTTACAATTAAAACATATTAAAACCATCACAATATCAATTCGTATCACAACTTATCTCGTCGAACAGTACAATGTCAAGACACCTTCATCACCGCATCATCTGCACCATCTGCACCATCTGCACCTTGGTCATCCGCAAATACCAAGCTGCTGGGCTGTCCGGCAGCTCGGGCAGGTGCCGCTCTGTGAGCAGCGAACGACCAGCATCTGCCAGAACCTGCATCGACGAACGAGGCCGTGAAATGAAGAAGTGTTCTGAGTGTTTTTCGGACAGTGTTCGGAGATTTTCGGATAGAAATGCTATCTGCTTTCCTAGTCTTACCTAGAATCTTTGGCATCTATACAGTCTCTTCCTGATAAATGTTGCAAGGTGAACTTGCAAAACTAAACTAACTACACGTCTAGGCCAAAGCATTGCACTGCTAAGAGTTTTTTTTGGGACAGCCAGCGCGGTCACCCATGGGTTCGCCCAGGCGAGTTGGGCTGCTGCGTGGCGCCAATCGATCAGAGTTTCTCTACAGGATGATTCTGTCAGATTCTGTCAAATCTCCGTGATCTCCGTGATCTCCGTGCTCTAGCTTTTGAAGATGTCTTTTTTCCTCTCTTTCCACTCACCCTGCAGGAAATCTTGGAGAAACCACAAATACCCTAACCTTGGTGCTGGAATTGATACACAAAATGCGATCGTTTTGTGGCGTTCTCGCGTATAAGCAGACCTTGCAAAATTGCGGATGCTGCGAAAGATATCTCCTCAACTGACCTTGACCCAAGTGGGCAAGTGAGGTAGACATGCGCGTGGGGCAGGAACTTCCCATCACTGAGGACTGACTGCCAACATCCGATAGCTAAGCATGTCACATGGCCATGTCTGTTGACTGTTTCAAGAACGACCTGGCCAAGTTGAGCTCATCGCAGACCTCCTCCCTGTATGGAGGTTGGTGCGATGCGTCTACTCATGCGACCACAATCCCCGGGCGCCTGTCAAGGTGGCACTTGTTGTCCACCTTCGATCCCTCCAGCTTTGGCCATAAATATCTAAACAAATAACAATACTGCATGATGTAGTGTACGCGTATATAATTACAATTCCTAAGCTGATTAGACAATGACATGTTTCAAGTATGTTCAAATTAATTGCATGACCCTGACCGATGCCAAGGGGTCCAACTTGTACGAAGAGCATCTTTCTCAGACTTGGAGATGTGCTGTCCCAGTTGGGGGACCACTTGGGAGATACCCCCCATCGAATCAAATCCCCTAGGGCTAATTCCAAAGGGCCCGGTTTGGAGGGACTGGGATCTTGCACAATCCTCAAATCTGCGACCAGAACTGGCGGTTTCAATGACCTTCAAAGGGACGCAATTGACTGCCTCTCCAAAGCAGTCACCGGGGATCTTCGCCCAGCACATCACTGGTTGGATGGATTCAAAAAGCTGATTCTACAATATCTACAATGTTCTATAACTATATACATGATACTACATCAACGGAAAACATGCTCAATTGCACATATTTGATACATCCAACAGTGATGAACTTGGGCCAACGAATTCCAGCGACGCTTGACCCTGACAATGCTACCGATCATGATCAAGATGGGCCTGATACAAAGAAACTGCCGGAAGGAAAACAGACTTCTGCGCAAGAGAGATTGAACCGCGAAGACATACATCCTTTGGCTATACTCAACTACGCGAAGCAGTCCAGAGTGGGCATGGGATTGCACTTTTTTCATGGCTTGTCCAAAAACCGGCTGAAAGGTTGCAAAAGGGTCGGCATGAAATTTGTTTAAGTCAATACTCTACTTGTGGCTTCTGCACTTGTCAAGCCGGTCGCCAAAAAATGCATACAAAATTCGGGAAGATCTTGGCATCGAATGCCAAATTCAACAATCCAGTTCTTCCAGCTGGCAGAAAACGAATCATCCTTTCACTGAGTCCATGCAGAGAGTCTCAACAAGATGGAAGACTGGGCCATGTTAGCAAAGTGAGCCGAGCTGCAACGATCAGTTCAAACGCGGAAATCGTTGCCCCTCCTGTTGGGCATCACCATCACTCTACTCGAGACTCAGAATCACTGTCACTAGCATCGATCTCGAATTGCCTGGAACAGCTGGGCGCAGAACACGAACACTACAGTAGAGGTATGTCACTATTTACACATACAGATTACATACAGTACATCCAGCATCCTGGTTTGCATTCTTCAACCAAATTGAGACAGACTCTGCAGAATGCGGACAACACATGAGCACCCGTCAAAATCCGTTGCATTTCAGTAGTTGCTATTATCGGTTCTCGCTTTTGGGGGGCCCAGTGTTTTGTGTCATTTCGCTTTTGGGGGGGCCCTCAACCATTCTGACCGTGACTCACATGTCTCCACCACCATCTAGTCTCATCTTTGCCTCTTCCAAAGTATCAAGCTATCTGTCAAAGTAGCAATGCAAATCGTCTCACATGTCTCGCGTCTGAAAGCACCAAAGGTTTGTGTAATCTTTTGTCCGTGGATATAGACCGTAGTGAGAATATCAGAATAGCATTTAAAGCAAAAGGAAGTTGTTTGTGTTGGACTCTCCTCGTGAGCACTTGATAAGCTCCGCGGAGCTTTTCAAAGGTTTTCTCTGCCTCAGCCCAGACTCTGCTCTGCCAACTTTTTAAAGCTTGTCAGGCTCGGATAACACCAAAAGCATCCCAAAGCCTTGCTATGCCTTGCTTTGAGGATTCCACTTGCACTAGGATGCACCAAATATCCACCCCCGTACAAGTGCAAAGCAACAGCAAGGAGGGAAGGCATGAACAAGCAAGAACAAAAACAAAAACGACAATAGAAAATTGCTACTGCCTCTAGGACTGCTATTTGAACCAGTCTGACAGTGCAAATGCAAACGCCACCATGTACTGCTCCCACGGTCACCCTCACCACAATCTCCACTGCCATTGCCACACATGGAAACACAAGCAACCACAACGACAGAGTCACCAGCGTGATGAGATCGTTAGACACAGTGGTGGTGGCACTGACTTTGTCGTGGTCATCATCAGTGGTAGGTACCAACTAAACCCATTATATATATATATATATATTATATATATATAGTTTTTTGTAACATGTCGTTTGAACTTCATTTCGTATACTTGCAACTTATAACATATCCACTGTGTTCTGACCCGCTATTTTAGCTTCCTTAATGTCCTGCAACACCCTCCATTTTGGGTCGGCACCGCATCACAGTTGGAACTCTTGGGTTCCCACAACCTCCGGATCCTCCAGTTCATATTCAGGGAGCCACCTAGACCAGCAACAGTAGCCGCGACTTCTGCTCTTGCGAAGGCTACAATATGCATCAATGTCCTACCACAACAATTTGCAGTAGTCAATCTATTGCAAAACTGGCAACAATGGTATCAAACAAACAGCAGCAGCATATTGCTTTCACTGTTGGCACTTTGTGGCAGCACTTTGAACATGCCAATTGTTCAATCTTTCATTTTGATAGTCAAACGCAGCTATCACCTCATCTCTTTTTGGAATTCATTTTCTTGAATTGGTTTTCCAACCTTTTGTTTCGCTGCTGCCACGAAGACCAAACACCGGTCGCTCTAGCCGTTAGCCCGACCAAGCCTCAGAGCTTGCTGATGATATGCTTCAGTCACGTCTGCCAAAGAAGCCACCGGCGGGATCTTCAGCACCTGTAGGCTCGATGATAAGACATATCCCCCTTCAGCAGTCCAGCAGCGCAGAATGCCCTGATTCTTGGGCGCCGTGGGCGCCGTGGGCCCCTTGGGCCCCTTGGGCTGGATTGTTTCTGCTTGTGAAGAGTCTTGGGATTTTGGGGTTTTGGTCGATTTGGTGTGTGTGTGCACTGTGTACATTGTGTGCATTAGAATTAGAACTGCTCTGTGACGCTCCTCCAGAGAGGACTTTCACAATGTGTTTGCAGACTGTCAAGCGCCAGTGGTCTGCCAAGGTTGTCACAAGCTGCATCTGCATCGTCCTAATCCTGATACCCTCCAACTCACCCCTGAGTTTCCAGGCTTTAAAACACTCGTTGCAAGGCTGGCAAGTTGTTGGGACACTCGCCATGATGGTGTGTTTCCGAAGGGCCTTGCACGGAGCTGCTTGGCATCTCTGATTCGACAGGGGAACGTGTTCCTAACTTCATCATCAACCTGCAGAATCTGTTGAAGGTTGCACTCAGTAGCATTCAGGTCGAATCAAATCATCACGGAGGTTCAGCTGAGAAGCACTTGAAGCGCCCTGTGCTGTCGTATGCAAGACTAGCCAACTGCAAAGAAGATTATTGTAAGTGAAGTGGTGTGAAGTGCGATGGACTTACGGCAGGAAGCGCCTGCGAAGCAGCAACCTTCATGGATGATGAAACAATCCTCTGTACAAGTCCCATGTGCGCACCGGAGCGAACAGCCAACATCTCTTAAAACGGGAGTCCAGAAAGAAACAGAAAGCAGAAACAAACGGAAAGCTCTGAAAGTTCAAATCCAATATTGCAAATTACTTCAGGAAGTGTCTGTGAAGTCTCATGCTCTGAGCCACGGTTGCTGCAAATTCACGAAGATGTTCGAATCTTTCCAGCTTGGCCACTACCAAAAAAGCATCTCTATACTTATCGTACTCAAGTTGTGAGAACAATGAAAAAAAATATACAATGTATATACAGTGTATGTATAATTACATAATATAACTATATATAATGTATAGTTAATTAATTATGTATGTGTATATATATATGCATGTATATTTATGTATATACATATATGTGTATATATGTATATACATATATGTGTATATATGTATATACATATATGTGTATATATGTATATACATATATGTGTATATAGAGATATATTTACATACGGCAAGAGTATCAAAAAAAAAATATTATTAGTATCAAAAAAAAAATATTCCCAAGGGATCAAAAAAAAAATATTATTGGAATCAAAAAAAAAATATTNAGTATCAAAAAAAAAATATTATTAGTATCAAAAAAAAAATATTCCCAAGGGATCAAAAAAAAAATATTATTGGAATCAAAAAAAAAATATTGGAGCTCTACCAATGCATTTTTCCATGGTTTTCATCGATTTTTCCATGGTTTTCATCATTTTTCCATGGTTTTCATCAATTTTGCGTGGCGTTAATCGATTTTTCCAT
>BGPT01001163.1:254854-306911 GCA_003297045.1 Symbiodinium sp. clade C Y103 | reverse complement strand
TGGGAGTTTGTTTGAAGGTTAGTTTAGTGCTTATTTGGGGATACAATGTATGCATAGGAAACACATCTAAATATGAACCTAGATAGATGTATATATATAATTTGATATATATATATATATATGTGTGTGTGTATGCATGTATACGACTATGTATATATATATATATGTGTATAGATAGATAGATATATATATATATGCTAAATATGATATATGTGTATGTATATATATATATACGGAAATATGTTCATGCAAATACACACAGGTATTTATGTATATATATATATGTATGTATGTATATTGATAGATGTACACGTAGTTNGTTATATATGTACATGTGTATCTATGCCATATGCATGTAAAGTAGTGTACTTGCAATTGCGCAAGCTTGCGTGTAAATCCAGAAAAACAAGAGGGGGGACCGGAGGTGAGGGCGCACTTCCTTCCTTCCTTCCTTCCTTCCTTCCTTCCTTCCTTCCTTCCTTCCTTCCTTCCTTCCTCTGTCTAGGAATATTTTTTTTNCCTTCCTTCCTTCCTTCCTTCCTTCCTTCCTTCCTTCCTTCCTCTGTCTAGGAATATTTTTTTTTTGATACTAATAATATTTTTTTATTGATGCAAATATTTTTTTTTTTTGATGCCAATAATATTTTTTTTTGATATAGATGCCTTTACATACATATTCGTATATGTATATATATATATATGTGTATGTATATATATATATGTATTTATATATATATATGTATTTATATATGTATACATATACATATATATATATGTATTTATATATATATATGTATTCATATATATATATGTATATTTATGCATATGTATATGTATTTATATATATATGTATCATAAATAAGTCATTCATCGTCTGCATCTTCCGATGTCACCAGGAATACCTTGGTTTCCAAACCTGACTCTCTTCATCCTGAGCCTGTCCGCGAGCCGAAGGACCTGTCATCTCAAATTCAAAGATCAATTTGTGCTGCACTGAGATGGGTCGCGTCAAAAATGCCACTTAGAACTGCGGCAACATAAATTCTACGTGTATATTGAGAACTATTGAGAACTATTGGGATGTATCACAAATTGTGGTATGTATTACATGCTAAACCATTAATTTTTAATGCTCGCTCTGAGTATCAACATTGTCTTTCATCCCGTCGTCGACCAACTTACCACCCGAGCCTGGACAGCTTGAGGCAGATGTGCCCGGCGGAGGTGCCTTGGCACCTTGTGGCTGATGTTCGATGCGGACATGGCGGACATCTGGATTATTTTTTCGAAAAGGTCAACAATTCAGACTGCAATTACGCATTGGTTTTAGTATGTTTCAGTCAGTCCGAATTTGTCCAACTTAATCCATACCTTCTATACCGTCCACAACCGCAAGAGTTTCCCCAAAATCATTCTGAACGAGGACATTAGAGGAAGTCTACAAGTCTGACGCTTGATCCAGGCATGCTGGCCTCCGCTACTGCCGCTCCAGACCTGCCAGCGCAGCTGGAAGTGAGAGTGATACAGTAATCTGATGTGATCTGATCATTTGGTGCTCTCCGTACCCACCCTTTCCATCCCAAACAACTTATCATCTGATAGTCGTAGGCTTTGCCATGGTGGCTACGCATCAAAATGCCACAATGTTCCCACTACGGAAATGAAACAATGCCACAATGTCATATATCCCAATTGGCATGAGTGTGCACTGTGCCAATGCCTGTGGCTGAAGCGAAGTCCCATTGAAGATGATCGCTTCCAACTCGCTGGCATTTCCGTAGGCCTGAGACAGCAACCAAGAAACAGCACCTTGGCCCTGGCAGGTAGTTTCTCTTCAAACATCTCTGTAGAAGTCTCATTGAGACGAATCTGGTGCACCATGATCTGAGCCGCAAGAAATATATAATGTCTTTGGAAACCTAGGAGCCAAATGTCCCTTACCTTGTGCCACGGAAACATTGTGCCCTTACTTTGTTGTACAGGTTTGGGCTCCTTGTGCCGTTGCGGCAGGTCGTAGCGCGTCTTTGGCCCAAACCTGTGGACGTGCGCCAGGACCGCGGCACCCAAAAAATGAATGGAGGCAACACAGGTACAATCTAATCTATTCTAATACAATACAATACAATACCATATGATATAATATCATATCATATCATATAGTAGAGTATAAAAAAATAAGGTACAATACAATACCATCTAGTATAATATAACACTATACCATATCATATCATATCATATCACATCACAATATAATATCATATCATA
Organism: Symbiodinium sp. clade C Y103; assembly: GCA_003297045.1. Taxonomy (NCBI): domain Eukaryota; class Dinophyceae; order Suessiales; family Symbiodiniaceae; genus Cladocopium; species Cladocopium sp. clade C. The sequence continues at coordinate 304,646 of BGPT01001163.1, read as the reverse complement.
TCATATAGTAGAGTATAATAAAATAACGTACAATACAATACCATCTAGTATAATATAACACTATACCATATCATATCATATCATATCACATCACATGATAATATCATATCACATCATAATATCATATCATATAATATCATGTAATATCACATCATAATATCATATCACATCATAATATCGTATCATATCATGTCATATCATATCATATAATATCATATCATATCACATCATAATATGATATCATATCATGTCATATCATATCACATCACATCACATCACAATATCATATCACATCATAATATCATATCATATCATATCACATCAGATCATATCATATCATATCACATCAGAATATCATATCACATCATAATATCATATCATGTCATGTCATATCATATCATAATATCATATCACATCATAATATCATATCACATCATAATATCAGTTCATATCATGTCATATCATATCATAATATCATATTACATCATAATATCATATTACATCATAATATCATATCATATCATATCATATCATATCATAATATCATATCATATCATAATATCAGATCACATCCTAATATCGTATCATATCATATCATATCACATCCTAATATCATATCATATCATAACATATCATATCACATCACAATATCATATCACATCATAATATCATATCATATCATAATATCATAATATCATATCACATCATAATATCATATCATATCATAATATCATAATATCATAATATCATATCACATCATAATATCATATCACATCACATCACATCACATCATATCATATTATGGACTGATGATATATAATATCATTGAAGTTGCTTGAATCTGATTGTATGAAACAGCGGGCAGCGCAAAAAAAAAAAACATACAAAATCTGTGCGATTGGGGAGCATAGATGGGGCTGAGAGCGACCTGGCTGCTTTGTCCGAAATGAAGCAATGCTCATGAGGAGTCACCGGGTTCTAGTGCTATAAGCAATGCATAGGTTTTGCATTGGCCTTCAGTGGTTTTGCACTGAAGACTTGGCCTTCAGTGTGCACCGATGTTCCCGGCCGCCGCACCCACGACTCATGCACCTACTACCAGGGTAGATCATCCGAGATGGTCGGTACCTTGTGGAGAAATCCATTTGCATGAAAAAATCCATGATGTTGTAAGAGGTACAATCCAGGTACAAGTACTTACCTTCCAAAAAGGGAAAGCAATCTATAGCAATCTTTCGGTTTTTCTACATACGAAACTAACTTAATGTTTCTCAGCGCCTAGAATCTGCACCCTCGATGAGCAAAGTGAGTAGTCATCCAAGGTTCAGGCAGTTTGTGTTCGTACTGCACTGAAGCATTGTCCATCACTTTGGCCTCCGATGGCAATGGTAAAAGGAGTTGATCATAGAAAAATTGCGTGTTTGGAAAAACATCTCAAGTCAATGTTCGTGATATTTGCTGGCTGACGCTGATCTTCCCAAGGTTGAAGTGATCAAGACTTGAAATTATCGGCGAATGTACCTGGAAAATCCCCCGACCAGGCGCGGGGCCAATTTAAAGCCGCCCACGTCCGCTTGAAGCCAACATGCGAGCCAGGTGCGCATCTATAAAAGCAGTAGAGATGCTACCCATTTCTACCATGTATCATGCAAACTTTGACATACTTTGTACACGTGAGTACTTGTGTCATTTAGCAGCATCCCTCAAGATGGTCTTTGAAACTCAAATGTGGATTTAAGGGTCAAATCAGTCTGAATGGAGAATCTAGCACGGCTGGCTAGAAAATCGTGAAAGAAATTGGTCTAAGTCTAAGTATGATACAGGAACAGACCCGACGCAAAAAGCACGAGCGGTTCCTTTCGGGAGTCCAAGTGCAGCTTGTGAGGAATAAAATGATGGTCTTTCGTACAAGGATCTTGCAGCCTCTCTACACCTACTTGCCAAGGTATGCTTCATAATCTAACCATCTGTTAGTCACTGCATCTGGCTCATCTTTGAGTTGACAGAGCGTAAAAGCTTACGATACATGTTGTGGTTAGATGCATGTTTGGAATTGCTTAGACAAGCCTCTGACCCGCACTCCACCACATCTGAGTGACCATTTGCATGATGAGGACTTACACGTGCCACAGTGTCTCCAAAACGCTGTTTTATTGGCTGCCATTTGCACATGAGCCTCCGTCAATACATGCTCGGCATCAGATGGCCACGCAAGAACTGAGGAGCTTACGCTACATTGACACAAGGAACGTTTGGAACAACAATCCAAACAAGGAGTACAGATTTGGTCGGTGTAAGTTCTGCAACAAACGCACTTCCAGTCATTCAGCGAAAGAATCGAAACACTTAAGCTCACTTCATTCGACATTAACAGTAGGTTGAAATCGCGAAAGACTCCACCATTGGAGTCACGCTCGGGCATAGAGTTGCAGGGCTGCCACAAGACCTCCCTTCATGGAAGCGCCGAGATGGACGGAAGATGGATGTCAAGTCGATGTCAAGTCAACACGTAGAAACAGATCAAAAAGAGAACTTTAAAGTACACAATCCAGCGCAAGTTGTACAGTTTGGATTCTGGGTCACAACTATAACCAGGGTAAGGAAGGTGCCATTTCTATCAGCAAAAACACTCTTTGGCAAGTTCATCTTCGGCAGCCCTGCGCTAAAGTCAAAGCATTGGCTGATCTAAGGACAATACCAGGACAGCCTTCTATATCATTGCATCAAAAACTGATGGCGGCTTTTTGCAGCAGTTCACGCAAACAAAGAGGTGGAACAACATAAGAAACGAGCAATTGCAATACCTTTCGGTTTGACAAAGCCGCATGCTCCAGCACCTACACGTTCATTTAATTAAAAATTCGCTGGGTTGCAGGCAAAACACCCTCATGCCCCCAGGCATGAGCTGAGCTTTTCTTGGCTTCACCTCTTGACCGAACAAGCAAGGCGGAAATTTCTACGCTCAGCAAAGACTTTATACAGACTTAGTGACTAATATGCAATCTCTATCTGTGTAAGTGTCTATAGAGTCCATATGGGGATGTGATACATACATACATATATGTATATAATATATATATATATATCATATGTATAATTGTAATTATAAATATAATGTATGTATATATGTATTTAAAATTATGTGAATGCGCATAACTACGAAAACGTGGAAAAGAGCCTTCTGTCAAGCTCTGCCAATTTCATCTTTGTGCCTGCCCAGAGATTTTGCATCTCCAGGGCCAAAAAACGCCGTCCAACATAAGTGCATCCCAACTGCCAGCGACAATGCAGGCACCCAAACACGCCCAAACATTGCCACCAACCCGGCAGAAGGGCTCATGCTGGGAGATTCGACGTTTCAATCGCCCCCAGTGCTCCTAAAATCTAACAGTCACCTTCGATCTAAGTCATCTGTGCTCGGGACGCTGTCCTGGCAAGTCACTCGTGAATGCAAATGCACCCTGCATTCTTCTAGACAAAAAAACACCATAAAATACCATACATGCTTCCAGCATCCAGTGTCCTAGCACCCTTTGTAATCACTTGCCCCATTGACGAAAATCAAGCAAGTGCACATGATAGTTTCAGGACCATGATATGTTCACGAATTGCTAGTCTGTGACTGCCACTATGTCCAGAGCTACAAAACGATACAACAACGATACAAGAAAATTTCCGCAATTTCTGGCCAAACCAAATCAAAATCATAGCTCCGGAATGCCCCAGATCTCTTCATCCCTGGGTGATCTTGATTTCACTCGTCGCCTCAATCTCAATCTCCGGACCATCCAACCTGTTCAAGCCACAAAATGTCTGTTGGTGCAAGGACAGAGTGCAGCTCTTGTGGTGAGTTGCTTGAAGATCTGTTCCGGTCTAGCAAGTTACATCTTCTTCCTTGGCAATACTTTGAAAAAACTTATATACAATCAAAATCAATTAAACATGAACCCACACCATGCTACTCTTTCAATCGCCACAAGTGCACACCACCAAAGTCGACGGTACACAAATTACAATGTACAACACTGCTCCTTGAAGAATGGCGAGTTATTCCGACCTCAACAGCTTCATGCCGCCTGCGTCTCATGCACATCTTGTCCTTGAATGTTCTCCTTGTTCTGATTGAAGCCACCCATCCTGGGCAAACTCCATTTTTGTTTTTTGTCCGCACCAAGATTTGCCTGACGAGTAAAGTCATGTTCCTCCTAAGCCTGATTGTACTCACAGCTAAAGCCCCATGTAAGTCCACGAGCCTTGTGGCTTGAATTGCTCGAATCCTTTGGAATAGGTTCATCTGGAAAGAACCCTGGACTCCAAGCCACTCCAAGCTTGTCTTTTTGTGTCAGCCAGGCCTTCCTCAGGAAGGCTTTTCTTGTCCATCCCTGCCTAACTTGTGAATAAAGTAAATATCTCAATCCACAAAGTTGAGCTGCCACCTTGCCCCAACTGAGCAGCCGCACCTGCCCTTGACTTTGCCACCAGACTTCTCCTCTGAACAGAAATCAAATGAAATCAAACATACACAACAAGAGTAGCAAGCATTCAACTGCTCGACCCTTCTCTGACAGGGGAAAGCTTTCAATCATCACTTGTATCCTTTCAAGCCAGGTTCTTATACACTTGTTGAGCTAATTTAAGAGTGGACCGCATTCCTTCAAAACCACTTTAGGCTTGCTAGCAACCTTTTAATTTGCCAACAGCCTTCCCTAATTTTGCTCCAGAACTGGGTCAATCCCAACGCACCAGTGCCCTGAGTGCAACATGCCTTGAAGTAGCGAGTGTTCTCCTGCCGGTTGCTTTGCTACAAGTATTCCGTTCTTTAATGCTCTGCTGTGCACTGTTTCCTTTTGGGCCGCCTGTCTGCCTTGTGGACAAAACGGACTTGAAGCTCTGCACAGCTGAAGTGGAAACTCTCAAGGATAGCGGAGTCACAACAAATTGATCTCCGAATCTCTCCCATCAGCGCCTTGTTGGTGGCTTTCTGCTTCTCTGAAGCCTTTCCCGACAAACAGAAACTCGTTTAAAAAGGGAGGACTGAGCAGTTCAAATGGTGTCTTGATCAAAGCACACTGAATCCAAACACAAAATCCCCTAACCCTTGCCCTACCCGGCCCTACCCTTGACCAGATGGAAGTGGGTGTGGCTTGCATCTGGCAAAAAATCCAACCCCTCTGTCCAAAGATTCCAATAGTTCCAACGGATCCTGCCCCTAAGCCGGTGACCATTGCGCTCTTGGGAGATACGGGTCCAGCAGGCAATGGCGTCAGCGCAGGGCCCTCGTGGTGCGGAGTATTAAGCTGCGTGGGCTGCGTGTGAGGTTCAGATGAGTCAGGCTGAGTCAGGTCCATCATGGAGAGTCTGTTGAGAGCCCCATGTCCCAGCTCGTCAATGTTTTTGTGGCAGACCTTCCATACCCTGGCCGGTAAGCCAAGGTCCCCTGCCCAAAAGCTCAAGTGGGGTTAGTCCAGCCATTTTTGCGGCCACCGCGTGGGACCAAAGGTGTCCGGGACAGCTTGCAGCAAATTAGAACGTCACAGTATCTTGCCTGTGCCACAAATTGTTGTTTTGTTCTGCTTTGGACTGGCCAACAAGATCCAACAAGATCCAGCAAGATCCAACAAGTCTATCTGTTGGAATATTTCTGACATCGGTGTCTCAGTTCCCTGCCTTAGGTGTCGGCAAAGGCAGAGGGTTCTGAGCCTCAGGGCACAGAGCCCCGGGACTCTTTCTCCCTTTCTCCCTAAAGAAAACTGCAAAACTTGAGGAAACCGTGGCTAAACCATCAATGCAAATTGGACGCGCAAATACCAAGCTCCGCAAGCCTTGCATTACGTGTTCTTTACAAACCCTCTATCTTCGGGAAGAAATTTAGGTAGTTGGACCTCACCAGAACATGTTTGACCCGCCGAGTCGGTTAATCCTCTTGCACATCCATCAAAGCAGGGGTTCAGACTGGTGCGACTGTGGGGGCCATTGGAGCCTTGGGCAGGACTATCCAGGCAGAGAACTGTTGGACTCACCGTTCAAAAGGTTTGGATGTGAGGTATGACTCAGTATGACTCAAAAAATGGTCTGCTTACAGATCCAAGTAACATCGCATAATTCTATTCATGCTTTGTACGAAATCATCCGTTTTGATGATTTCAAGACATACCTCTGGCCTATGGGGAAAAAGTTGGGCCCAAAGAAATGGCTCCATGTTGGGGTTCTTGAACGCCAATTCATCCGATCTTCCTGATCCGATGATGCACAGATCAAAATGGATTGATCCAAGAAAATGTGATGGATCTGGAGTTTCTTACAAGGTTCTGCTTGGGCTGTCCTCCCAGAATAGACATGCATGAAATTGAACAAACACATACAAAGCTTACAAAGTCTGCAGGCTAAACCTAAATCTATTAACTGCACATTTACTTCCTGACTTGCGTCAAACCAGGACCGATGTCCCGTGAAGTCAACGAGGCACCGCTGCAGGAAGAACCTTGGCTGGTTCGTTTTGTAACATTCAGTAGCAGCTTTGGACAGCGGAAAGCTGCTGAGATTGAGCAAATCATCGAAATGAAGCCTGGGAAAGAGTCGCAAGACTTCCCGTTCCAAGGCAGGGAAAAGCAAGGAGTTCTCAAGATCAGGTTCGTGGTTTTTGTCGACGTCTATAGATGGTCTGTGGTGGGTCTGTAGTTAGTTCTTGCATTCCCCCTCAATTGTTCTGCTCTTCACAAAGCTTCGGCTGAGCAAGCTGGCCTTGTTTCTGACATACAGTTATCCCAATTGCTGTTTCAGGTGAAAGAAGTTCAACAAATGAGTGTATCTCTGCCCTTCTGTTTTGCCATATTCTTCCAGTGAAACTATAATGTGAAACTTTGTACATACATATAATACAGATTACTGTATGCACAGATTGTACTAAATTTGTGCAGTATCATCAGTTGTGTTCATATTATTGTCTTCTTATATATTCTTATAGTATTCTTATAATCTTACATAAATTTTGCAGTTATCATCTTAGTTATCTTCGTCCTTCTTCCCCCCTGGGCCCAGCTCAGCCAAGCCACTGGAGCAGGCACTGCGGGAGCAGCAGGCAATGTCGGCACCCACGCGGCATCAGGCGCCATTGGAGGCATCTGAGCAAAACGAAGGAAGCGGCTAAGGAACGGAAGAAACTGAAGTCATGGAAGCTGGAGAAGAATCGAAGTTCGGGTAGCTCCATTTCAATTTCTGCGTTCAATTCTATAAAATCAATATCAATAATGAATCAGGGACACTGACTGGTGGGAGACAGGTCTAGACACTGCCAAAATCCTGGCCTCCATCTTGAGCGATGGCAAGAATGGCGGGATGATGGAGAATTGTGGGTATGCCGCTGCTGCTTGAGCTGCAAACCTGAATCCAGGTCTGGTTCTTGTAAAGACTGATGGCATCTGAATGATTGATACTTGCATATATATGTATCTTTGGCAAACTGAAAAACCTGAGGACAAAACGATGTGCAAAATGGCTTTGCTACTAGCTCCAAAAATACCAATGTTCAACGCTCGCAAACAACGAATGTCTCACTTGAGCTTACGCTTAAGGATCAGCCTTTCACTGACCCTTTTCCAACTGTTAACCAGTCACAATGTCTGAAACCCCAATGCCTGGCCATGTGCTGGTTGTAGGCTGCTGTGGCAGCGCAGGCCGCTGCAGCAGCAGCCTCCGTGTACCTCTCTACGCTGCAGGTTTTCCCTTGAGAATAAACAAAATTGAACACCTTTTCCGCGGGAATTGGTCTTAGAATGTTTTGGGATTTGTAGCGGCATCACATTTCATCATCCAACAAAAATCAAGCCCAAGCCACACGATGTGAAGCGTTCTTTCAAGCCATATTGTACCAGGAAGGTTGGGCAGCCCACTGGAAATGCAGAGTCCCATGATCTTCCAAGTCTCTGTATGTCTCTATTTTCGGGGGTGTGCAGGTCTCTTTGGAACTTCCAGCATCTGTGCCCCCAAACTGTGCATAGTATGGATTCTGGCCATGTGCCTTGGATTCGAAAGAGTTTGAAAGTAAAGCATCTTTTGCATTGCACTCCTTGCTTTTCTGCAACTTTTGCGCAACCCAACACTCCATTCAGCACATGTACCAGCTTCTACCAGCTTGAATGAATGGTGGAGACATGTAGTGTGTTGACTGCAAATGACCATATGTTTCCCAACACCATCAAGCGATGCGGACAAAGCAAGTGATGCTGATAAATAGCGCAATAAAGGGAAAATCCCCATTGCCACCTTAACTAACGCATCCTTAAACGCTTCATTTTGGGCTGCCAATTTTCCAAAGTCTATTGCGTCTTGAACTGCACCATTTCGAGGCCGCAGCGTATGCAGCTTGATCCCATCCATACCTTGCAGGTGCTATGAGATGGCAATAAAGAATTCAAATGTGAATAGATCTGCGTCCACGGCAAGTCCCATGACAGGACAATACTGAGGCAGCGACATGTCTGGGCACATTTGCGGCATCTGCATCATGCCGGCCTCTGACACAGATTATGCTCAAAGGTCAGGGGATTGGGTCTTGCCATTCCATGGCCATGCATATGAGTCCTTTACATATTATGTATGTAGGGTATTATATATATATATATGTATAAATTATAGATAATATATATTTATATACAGTACATAGTCGAATAATTCCTCCAGTACGGATGCTGCAAATGGAAAAGAACATCAAATTGTACGAAATCAACAGGAGGAAAGATTCATGCAAGTGTCTGCTTTAGACTGCACTACATCTTTGCCAAGCTTCACCGGTTGGGGGCACATGTTTTTCCCGACGGACCTGAACCACCCTCGATTTCCAGCCCTGATAGGATGCCCTGCAGGAGCATAAGCCTGATGATTGGGATATTGCTGCACTCCTGAGGAGACTCCGAAGGAATTTCAAACAAAGTTAAGGGCGGTTGACTGGAGACGGCAAAATTACGAGAAACCGCCACGGCGTTTTGAAACTTAGGTCAAGTTGTTTGGGTCAGTCTGCTGGGATTCATTTTTGAAGCTTCCCCGATACTGCTTTGGGAGTCCTTCGAGTGTCTTCCTTTTTGGGTTCAGTACTCGTTGGCCCGACTCTTCAATCTCTCTTGGCTCAAAATGCTTCGACAATCTTCGACAACTGCAAGTGTCCTTCAGTTGACTCCTCTTGCTCACAGCCTAGATGGCAAGCTTGAGAAGAGGAAATGGAGGAGCAAAGACTTTGCTGAACATCTTTATAACTATATAATATCATGTGCCAAATTTTAGCGTAGGAAGGGGCCGAAGCCAACAAGTAGCAAGAATGCAGCTGCAGACTGTTGGTACCTACTTGTCTGCTTTGGATCTGGAAGAAGGGCAAAATATGCTTGGTCTTACTAGACACAACCTACCCACGCAGACATTGACAAGTGAAATTCTTCACTATCAAATTGAAATGCGGCCACACTTGGCGCCCAACCAGTATCTACCTGGGTCAAGCTGGCTGGATGAGCTTTGGATGGGAGGCAAATTGGAATTTAGCATGATTGAGCTATATGGATGATTCAAGGACGATTTGCATGTTGGCCATGACGGGACCTTGCAGGATTCTCTCCAAATCAAAATCAAACGAGTTTTGTCCAGCTTTTTCCACATGCCCAGGAAATCAGAAAGCGTCAACCTCTGCAAACTCCACCGGGACCCCGACAGCTGATGACCAGCCTGATATTGCGCAGTGTCTCTGAGCTGCCGTAATTGTGGCTATGCATGCCAGCAGGGTCAAGCAGTCAAGCATTGAGACGCCAGCTGCTTTATTTCGGAGCTTTGTGGACAAGTAGAGCTTAGTTTCATCAAGTGGAGAGCAGTTCATGTCCTCACCCTTGCTGACCCTAACTTCACATTTGTTGAACGAAAATAAATGAAAAATGTTTGTTTCAGGCGACCCCGTGGTGCCCTTGGTGGACTCTGATCAGTGCCTGGGTTCTCCTTCCCCGTCTGGATAGCTGCCTCCGCAGGCCAGCATCTGTGGGGAGAAAGTTCTGTGCGATGCACATCTGCGTTATGCTCGAATTCCCCTGGATGCTACATTCTCTAACTTTACTAAAGGCAGTCTTTCCAGTAAAGGTATCATGCTGCTTTTCGGGACTTAAAGTTGAAAATGTCAGGTCGAAGGATGAAATGTCTGAGATATCCGAGTGAAATCATCGAGTTATCTCAAGAAAAAGTCCGAACTGGATCAAACCGTTTTCAAATCCGCCCCCACCGAAGGTGCCAGCACGCTTTTTGTGTGCACGCGTTAATCGAAAGCATTTGCGAACATTATAAGCTTTAACTTGGGGAAGTGGGGTGCATTTTTGCTCTTGAATCGTGTGTTTGTTTTCCATGGCTTTGAAAACGTCTTAATTCAAAAGCTAAGCTGCCAAACATAGGTCATATGTCCAATATAGGCCTAACATTGCCACAAGATCGGCCATGCCCAAGATGGGCCTAACACAGGCCCAACATAGCGCCAACTCAAAATAGCTTTAGGTCCAAATAGCAGAACATTGGCTGAACGTAGGCTCCAAATCGTTTGTGGTATCTTTCAGGTTGGTGTGCAAAGTCTTTGCTATTTTGCAAGGATGCTGACGGTCTTTTAAGTTTGCATTGGGCCACGAGGGGTCTCATGTTGGGCCCAACTCAATGTTTGAAGTTGGTTTTGGTACAATTTGGTTCGGTTCGAACCCCAAATAACAACAAGAACAACAAGAACAACAAGAACAACAACAACAACAACACCACAACATCACCACCAACACCAGCAGCAGCAGCAGCAGCAGCAGCAGCAGCAGCAACAGCAGCAACAGCAGCAACAACAGCAACAGCAGCAACAGCAGCAACAGCAGCAACAGCAGCAACAGCAGCAACAGCAGCAACAGCAACAACAGCAACAACAACAAAAAAAAGAAGAAGAAGAAGAACAACAACAACAACAACAACCACCACCACGACCACAACAACAACAACAATAACACAGCAGAAAGCATGTTTTTTTTGGCCTGCAAGGTGAAGAAAACATCAAACAGGTCAAAATAAAGGCTCTCAGTAGAGGCTCAACACATGCAAAACATTACTCTAAAACCAACAAATGAGTCCAGCATAGGACAAAAACAAGTGCACAATAGGAATTCCAGGAGTTTGTTGGAACTTTGTCCAATCTATCTATGATCTTTGTTCAATGTAAACCTGCCCCAAAAAGATCGCACTATAATGGTCTCACACAGTCGACAGTTCAAAAACAAAACGTTGCAAACAGGTTTTATGGTGACTCAGTCTTTCTAGGAGAGCACACACGTTCAACCCTGAGCAAACAATTCCAGTGTGCGCCGTTGTCGTTCCAAAGTGAGCAGAATACTGAAGGGTATTTGATTTAAGCCGTAGCCCCTTTGCCGGGCCTCCAAGATCGAAATATGAGAGGCTGGAGCAGATCTGCTGCGCAGATACCTAGCCCCAGAGAGCCAGTAATGAGACAGAAGCCAGAGTGCCCCTCGCTAGTCCCTGGCCAAATGAGTCTCTCGATGAGCTTCCATCCAAGGCCGAATGCAAAGTGCACCATTTACTGCCCTCCACTGCCCTGCTATGTCCAGTGTGTATCAGTGTGTCACGTCTGTCCAGGAGCACTCCAACAGTTCTTTGCCAAGCTCTTCATTAAGGCTCCCCAATGCCTGGCACCATGTGCAGAACCGCACGTCAATGTCATGCGTCAATGTCAATTACCGTTTATACCTTTGGAAGAAAAAGCACCTTCTGGCTGACTACAATGTCTGACTCGGCATAAATGATTTGGGAATTCCAAAATCCACTGAAATGCACTGTCTTGTTCAGGTGTTCAACCTTTCTTTGCACCAAAGACTGCTTGCGTTCAAAGCTGCGCCACAGCAACACCATGTCCGCAAATGATCTTTGAATCTCCAAGCTTGAAAGCGTATGTTTCCTTCTGCGCATTCTTGTACCATGATAAGCAAGAAAAGGAGCCAAACTGCCACAGAGAAGAGTGGACATGCATCGTCCTTCCACATTCATAGGATGTTGTTTTCTGGATACTCAAGAAGTCGCTTTGCATTGTCTTTCAGCAACAGACTACTACTTCCAACTTGAATGTTGAGATTGCTTCCGTTTCAGAGAAAGCCAGGCTCACATCCAATCTGCTCGTTGTATCCGCAAGGCTTCTGCAGTTCAAATGTATGATCCGGACAATCCCAGCAAAGTCAGCAATGCCTCAAAGCAGTGTTTGAGGTTCTCCAAGCCCACCTGATGCGCAATTGTGCTTGCATTCCCTCCTCTTTACATGAATGCCAAGCTGCTAGGCAAGCGTTTAATGTGAAACAAAACAGCTTCCAGGTCACCATCCTAGCTGCCACTATTGCCACGCCATGTTATCTCAACATAAACCAACCCATTGTTTAGCAATATTACTGTACCCAGCTCAAAATGTAGGCGCTTTGAGACTCGGACGGATGAGCTGCGCCGTGATCCGGTAGCGAACTCGCGGACTGAAACAGCCGTGAGCGAAAAAGCAACCCCAGCGGAAAAAATGTAAGCACAATGGCTTTCCCCTTTGGTTGCCGATCTCGAATGAACAACCGTGCCGCCCGGATCTCATGTTCGTCATAATTCGCATGGAAATCGTGGGCCCTCCAGCGCCAAACTTCTAGCTTGCATTGACTCATAAGTTTTGAGATGCATACTTTTCTCTGTGTTACTGAGACACAAAGGAAAGCATTCCAACTTGTTCTTCCCTATCTACATAATAGCAGCAATAGCATCATCTCTGTTTCTCTGATTGAGTTCGGGATATAAGAGCATGGTGCGCGCTTGAATCCAGGCCAGGGCCCTTGCCTAGACGTCCAATAGAGTCAAAGTCACTGTGCTGCACGCAGGCCGAGAGCACTGATGAAACCATCACCTCTTTGGAAGCTTTGGAAGACCCCAGGGAACCAAGCTGGAAGTGGCGTTTGGGGTTGCCACAAGTGGTTTGCTCTCAACAGAATCACTTGAAGTTCAGTTGAATCATTTTCCATATGCAAGAACCATCTGGTCAGCCACCACCCCTTGCAGGCTGTGCTTATGACAAGCTGCGGAGTTCACGTCTTCCAGGCACCTGGTCTGGCAGTTTGGAGTTCTTCCTGGACAAGTCAATCAAAAGCTGCGCCGCCTGTGCCTAAGGGGTGACAGGCAGATTTACTGCACTACCTGGTCCTGCTCCGACAATTCTTGCACTAAGATTTCAAAGCGTTCCAATGAAGGATCTGGAAAGCAGGTACCTTTGGATCAAACAGCATGGGGTGTGATACCTTCCGGAAAGTTGATGAGATGGGAGAGTCGGCCTTCCTCAAACTGCAAAGGATTCATGCAGTGACTTGGTGTGCAGTCGATCGGTCAGCTTTTAATTGGAGGCATATTTCATAGCAAAGAGACAACATAGGCGGCTTGCCAAGATCGCTTCCAAGTTGCCAATGCTGGTCTGCCAGTTTGGCAACTGCAGCGCAGCAGCACCTTGTCACTTTCACAACAGCCAGTAAAACGCAAAAAAGTTGACTGGTTGTCACTGTGGATTAGAATGATTGATCCGTCGTTCCCCCATGATCCGGTGTTTGAATGAGCTGGAACTAGAAGTCTCAGGTTGCCAATTGAATGCCAACGTTGTTTGATGGTTGTATATGTTTATAGGAGAAGGAAAATAGTGTGCACATATTATAATCCGCTCGAAGGTGTTTGTTTGCGTCCCAAAGCCGGTGGTAAGTCGACTCAGAAAAAGGACGGGCGCCCCCAGCAAAACACTGCGAAGGAACACAACCCATCACTAATCAGCAGCACTTGTTCAAAGAAAAAGCAAGAATGAGAAGAGATGTTGCTGGCGCAGCGAAGAACATGAACATTCCAAAGGTCCGTTTAGAGCAAGAGACCTGCAGGGCGGAGGGTGGGATTGAGCCCAAGTGGGGCGGGTCCTGGAGGTGGGTAGTGAAATGAAGGGCAATCTCCTGAATAATCAGGGCTAAGGGGCTCCACCCTCCCCATAACCTTCTAAAGCAAAACTCAAGGTAGCCACACACGGCAGGAGCTACCTTTCGTGAAATCATCAAGGCAAAGTTCTGAAAGTAGAAGCTCACCACCAAAACGGGCAACACAGGGATTTGAGAGGAAAAATAAAATGTGTTAAAGATTTCGTATTTGTCAATGCGGTATTCCGTTCAACTGATCCGCGAAGCTATGCTGAGGCATTCGCCGTGTAAACGATGCGGCCAGGCATGCAGCGATGCTTTGGCATATCTTCGACCTGCGTGCGAAGGGCTACAAAATTGGGAAAAGATTGGGAAAAGGGCGAAAGTACAAAAGGGCAAAAGGGCAAAATGTTGCATCCATATGGACACAAAGAGGGTCAAGAGACGCTTCACCACAAGACAACTCAGGCACAAAGAAAGGCGGGATTATTCGTTAGAGGTGATGGAGCTGCCAATGCACAGCTTCAGCAATGGCAAAAAGAGCAGATCCAGCAACGTGATTCCTGGACTATCTCTGATTCCTACCTTTACATGACAAGTATTCTGCATTTTGCCACTCAAGCTGTCTGTTCGGAGTCAAGCTCATGCTTGAGGCTTCAACTAAACAAGCCCACTCTGTTTGGTGAAACTTCAACTGTGTCGATTTGCTGCCCATGACAATCCAATACAATCCATTCCATGTCCTGCAGGGGTTTTCAATCCAAGCTCGCAGCAAAACAAAGTATCTCCGGAACCAGTCTGTGGGAGGAATTTGCAGAATGTGCAAACTAGGGATCCACTGTGAGATTGCGTTCGGTACAACGAAACAAACAAAAACAGTGCTACGAACAGTACCTCCCTCTACATCCTCTACTTTCAAAAGCCTACACGATAAAGAATTGCGTGGTATGTATGAAAACATCGTGCCGGAACCCGAAAACCAACACTCAAAGTGGTATCTCTGTCTGCACCCACAAGATCACAGAATCCATCGTTACATATCTTTACGAGTTGAAATTTAAGAGCTCTAAAGAGCTCTAAAGAGCTCTAGAACGTGTAAAACATGTTGTAACATGTACTGCAAGTTCTGCATCTCGACACCGATCGCAAATCACCAACTGGACCAGGCTTTCAGATTTGGATTTTCAAGACTGACCAATCCGACCAATGGCCTAGTGACTGCCTTTGTTATCTTTGTTGTTCGTGGCTCTATTTGTTGCAAACAAATACTTAGTACGTAGATAATATAGGTGTGTAAGCCATCTACAATGTATATACCTCTCGGACTCTCTGTCATTGGGGAAAAAAAAAGCAGGTGCTGAACTCATCTGCCATCATGCATCGAAAGCTTACTCATTGCCAAATTGGGCAAGTCGGCAATTGCAAAAATCCAAGAGATTCCAAGAGCATCAACAAATCAGAACATGTATCCAATCCGCAAGCTTGCGACCTTTGGGAAAAAAAAGCAATCGAGGTCTCAGAGGTGAGTTTCCTGAAGTATGGGACCCTGAGATGTCCATGGATCAAATATGAAAAATACTCAGCTCCCGTCACCACCCTGCACCCTGCTCAACTCTCGGACCTATCTGTTCTGTCCTGGAAGTCTCTTTGGGACGCCATCGTGGGCTCATCCTCGCCAACTCCAGTGATCTTGCAGAACACATCCACCAGTTCACTGACTTTTGCACAGCTCGCAGGTGCCAACTCATGAGCTTTCCTGAGTGCTTTCGCAGTTGCTACCAATCGCTCACCAAAACACATTGTTATCATTGAAACATAGGAAGGACATGGAAGGACTAGGAAGGACTAGGATGACTAGGACCCTTGACTTCCAGTTGCTGCAGTTGCCCCAGTTGGGTGGGAATCACCTCAGAACTGGCGCCAGGCAAAACAGCAAGACTTAGGCGAAGAGGCGAAGACTTTACCTGCAAGGTGACGCCACCTTCTTTTCATCTTCGATGTAAATAGATCTGAATGGATCTGATGTAAAAAGACGTCTTAGTGTGCCTTGAGATAAAATGGCATTTTCATTTCAAAGAATGATTGACTCTTTCTTGGTGACTTCCAAGATAAAACGCTTCAGAATATCTGTTTGCTACAACCAAGCCATACCAAGCCTCTCTGTTGGAAAGAGGTGTTTGGTCTTGTCCTTCACCATTGTTGCAGTCTGAAGTGCTCCATGCCAAGCATTTTGACCAATTTGTCCAACTAAAACCAGCTTGCACACGGCTTGGTGCAAACGGGTGTCTTCCTGAGTCGAATGACGCAGCAGTGATTTGATCCCTTACAATGGCTTCCCAATGAGCGGGTGTGTCCTTGTTTGTGTTTGTTACCTTTGGTCGCTATCCCATAAAAATACGCTCTATCTTAGCTCCTAGGAACTATGGCCAAGAATTGTCGCAAACATCAAAACGTTCCTCTTCCAGCTGCGAGATTCGTCTATGAAGCACCTCAAGCTCATTCCTTCGTTGGTCGGCATTTCCTCCGTGTGACCAAAGCTTCCATCGCATCCGTTGCAACTTGGCTCGTTGATGTCACGAATGGAAAGGCGACTACTTGCAGCACACCCATTGGGGTCAGCAGGCCCGTCTGACAAGTGTCCTTCAGCCGCGGTTAGACAAGGGAGTGAAATGTTGTGCTTTGTACAGGTCTTTCACCAAAAAGCAACTGGGTAAAGCTCTACTTCTTCGGCAACACCTCAGATTTGGCCTAACAGACTACCAGGGGTTGGGTATGCAGCGATTACAACTCCTGCTGACTAAATCAATCCGAGAAATGTGCAAAGTTTGCAGAGTTTGAGCCACAGCAATTCCTCAGACAAGTTTCTTGAAATAGCTTTCACCTTCAAAGCTTCAAGCTCTTTTGGCTTGAGGAGGGCACGGGCTGCTAGTTGGAGGCGTGCGAATTGCTTCCACCGCTGATCCGTTTCCTTGGAAAACACAAGATCGAACACACAAGATCCATACAAGCAACCATAGCACCTACCGCATATCTTTTCTCGTGATAGGGATCTGGCTAGAAGAGAATTTCTATGTAGATATTTATGTCACACCATTGGTTGCATTTCATTTGCTTTTGGTCTTTTGGTGTTCATTGGGGTTTAATCACAACTCATGAAATGTTAGACTCCTGGTATGGAGGAAGTTTCTATCGCCCAAACCATTCGATAAATCTATAAGAAATACATAGAAAATCATATAAAATCATATAAATAGAAATACTAGATGTTCAAAAGAGAGTGGGACCCCAACCCACAACATCAGTGGATAACATCAGATTTCAAAAGCTCGTCCACCTGCTTTTGTGGGTTGGGGTCTCTTTAAGCAAATGCAAGTGTTGCCCTCCAAAGGTAAAAGTCCTGCAAGGTTGCCTGAGGTGTCACGTGTCGCAGGGCATCTGTCGCCATGCGGCAGGGAGTTGCCATTTCGGTTAGCCTTGGTCAAGGGGCGACAGTTTTAGCGGTGTCCGACATTTTGGAATCAACAAAAAAAACATTCCAGGCTCTGAATCAGAAGTGGACCACAGAAATTCAAAATATTATGGGCGGCGATTTGACCAACAACAAGAAGTAATCGAAGACTTGACCCCTTGCAATGCGCGTTCTTCAGTTGGTTCTTCCGAGAGATCTACCAGTAGGATTGGAGATTCTATTGCCATTGCTGCAGACACAAGTCAAGTTGTCATCTTTGAACTTCAGAGATTATGCCTTCGGCTGTTCATGATGATATGTCAAATCAGCAGTAGACGCAGAATATCTATCCACTGAGGAAAAAAACGTGCTTGTGTTGGGCAACCTCTGAAAGCACCCTGGATGGTCAAAGCTGAGGTTCTGATGCAGCAAACTTCTGCATTTCTCCATGAAGAGAGCGCGCTTCGGCGGAGCAGATGCTCGTGGAAGAACTTCGTAGGTGCCCATCAAGAGCTTGGCTTTTTCTGCGACGCGCTCTTGCAGGTGTGGAAGGAGATGTTCACTATCCTCGGACCAATGTTACGTGCCAGTCCTACTTCTGCATGCAGCTGCATCGCTAACATAGCCACTTTCTAGCTAATGCTGATCATTGCACTTCACTTTATCAAATTGTATAAAATTCACAAGATGCTTGCATTTGTTTCAGACAATCCCTCCCCACCTCGCCCACCATGTGAACACTGCAAACCAAAAATCTGAGAAGACCCTGCACAAAAAAATGAACATCCCCCTATATATAAACTATGTCCAGCTTTGTTCAGTCTTGTACGCTGGCGTAACTTCTGTTTGGTAGCACCAGAGACATTAAACTCAGCCTTCTTGCACAGTATAAGGTTCCAACAGTGCTGCTTGATGGACCGGAAGGAAGCAAATAAAACTGGCATAATCTTGTACGGCTGCAAAGCAAATCTCCAAGCGCTTCAGAAGCGCCGACAACAAGCAGTAGAGCCCATGCAATTCCCAGAACGCTGTCCAAGCCTGAATCCCCAGCACTTGGACACAGCCATCCAAGATACCGGTCGTAGATCCTCCGCCTCGATCACGAACTGGATCCTGGGCAGTTAGACTAAGTTGGGTATATTGCGTCAAGATGGTTCAATGACTATCGGCTATAACCATGATAGAAACAAAAAATGCCAATCCTCCAAGGTATAGCAGCATGGCACTGAACCTAGTGATCCTGTCACCCTGAACCAAAGCCACATGTCAGTGCAGTCCGACAATCACTACTCGATGCCGCATGGCCCGGTGTTGTTTCTGGCAGATCACCGCAGGCCCTAGCCCTAGACTTAATTAGACTTACTGGTAATTAGTAATATTAGATTTCACCCTTTTAAAGTCGGATTTGATTTGAATACAATACCTTGGCCGCTGCAATGGATATATAAATATATAATGGTCTTTTCCTTTTTTTGACATGGTAACACAAGAATCACACGTCACACCTGGCATGCTCCGCAAACACGCAGTGTCTGCAGCGTGCAGTGTCCTGCAATTCCTGCATGAGCTCCTGAACATGTCGCCTGGCCGCAACTCCGGCTGCACTGCGAGCACCATCTTCCGGGAATTCCGAGAATTCCTGCGCAAAGCATCCAAGGCAAGGACGGGCAGCTGACCAACACAAGGTCTGTGCACTTGCGGGGCCAATAAAGAATTGGGCAAATGAATGTAGTGTCAGCTTCATCCCTGCCATCCGCTAGCGGTGAAAAACAGGTTGACCAGGAGACGGGAACCATGACCCAAAGTCAGACTTCACTTGTCTTTACAAGTAAACCCCGCAGAAGGCGGGCGGCGGAGGTCTCCAGCAGGAAGCTATATTGCTATAGGAATGTCGAAGAAGTTTTGCCAACAAGAGTTGCTGTGGTGCCTCCCATCTTCTCAATTCTTTTGTCAACTCATCCTCACTTCTTCTTGCCTCTTTTCAACTCTTCTCACCTCTTCTAACCTCTTCTCAACTCTTCTCAGCCCTTCTCACCTCTTCTCAACTCTTTTCAACTCTTCTCGGCTCATCTCCACTCTTCTCAACTCTTCTCAGCTCGTCTCAGCTCGTCTCACCCCTTCTCACCTCTTCTCAGCCCTTCTCAACTCTTGTCAACTCTTCTCACCCTGCAATAGCAACAGAAATTGCTGCTCCAAACCGGATCTCGGCGCCAAAGGAAAAAACATACGATATTGAAGCAGTTTTTTAAGGGAACTTTCAAGGGAAAATCATCAGCGCCAGAAACGAGAAAAATCGCCACAAAATCATCACAGCAACCTTGGCGCTGACACTCCAATGCGATTTACGACGCCCAGTTGTGAAAGTTCGAAGAACTAGGCACGGAGCTGCAGCACCCAGGAACGTTGCTGCAGCCAGGAACGTTGCTGCAGCAACCCCACTGCAATCTACAAAGACCGAGTCGAAACTTCCCTGCAACTACGCGTCATGGCAACGGGAATTGCAGCTTCAAAACCGCAAAACACCATAGAATCGCAAGACATACCTGAAGAACAAGTAACCTTGACGCAGCAGTGCCAGTCACAAAGTAACTCGGCACCTGCAAAATAGCATAGCACAGCGACAACAGCAAGACAACAACAGTCTGCTTGGGACTCAGTCGGACTCAGTTCCACTGCGCACATTTCCAGCAGGGTTCGACGCTAACGCGACGATGCCCGCACCCGTCGCGCAAGCGAGCTGATCTGCCTCCGCTCACTAACATACTTGCGCTGAAAAACCCCCGCAGAGCAAGTTCTAACATTCAAATCTCAACCTTGATGCAACAGTTCCACCGCGATCTACCCACAATGAGTTGCAAAACACGATAGAATCGCAAGACATACCTCAAGAATAAATAATTTTGATGCGGCAATGCCAATGCACAAAGCAGCTCTGAAATAACATAGCACAACGTGAAGAGCAAGACAACACAAGTCACCTTCTCACCTTGGGACCTCAGTTCCATTGCGTGCGTATTTCAAGCAGGAGTCAACCCTAGAGCGACGATGTCCACAAGCAGCGCGCAAGCGAGGCTACATGTCTTCCCTGACTGACATACGTTTGCCAGAAAAGACGAGGTTTTGCGCAACTTCCAACATTCAAATCTCATCCTTGCTGCACCAGTTCCACTGCGATCCACAAGCAACGCTGATGCAGCAGTTGGAATGCACAAAGTAGCCCGGGACCTACAAGCTAGCATAGGACAGCGTGAACAGGAAGAGAACTGAAAAGTCACCTTGGGACCCCAGCTCCACCCCGCGCGAATTTCGAGCAGGATTCGACGCTAAGACGAGGCCAGCAAGTGGCACAGAATGGCGCCTATTTGTCTCCGCTCACTGACGTGCGTTCACCCAAAAAAAACATTAGGTTTCTAACATTCAAATCTCATCCGTGTTGCGGCAGTTCCACTGCAATCTACCAACAGTGAATTGCAAAACACCATAGGATCGCAAGACAAACATCTTCTGAACCTGGGTCAACCTTCTGCTCACCCCGTTTCAACCTCTTCTCAACACCTCAACTCTACTCTACTCGTCTACTTGACTCTACTTTACTCTAATTTACTCTGCTCTACTCTAATCTACTCTTCTCTTCCTTCTTTTACTCTAGTCTACTCTATTCTACTCTACTGCTCGCTACTCGCTGCTCCCTGCTCGCTGCTCCCTGCTCGCTGCTCCCTGCTCGCTGCTGGCTATTCCTACTCCTACTCCTACTCCTACTCCTACTCCTTCTCCTACTCCTACTCCTACTCCTACTTACTTTATTCTACTACTCTACTACTCCACTTTACTCTACTCTACTTCATGACCAGCCAACTGGACTTAAGACTTCTGAGCCACTTCTCTACTTCAGGGCCAGCCAGCTGGACTTAAGGCTTCTGGGCTAATGCTACTGCAGGCATCCGTAACTCGTAGTTTCTTTCAAAGTTTCCTTTGATCAGTGGGAAATTCAGGATCCTAAATTGGAGGTACTGTACCATATGATGCCATATTTTGTGGGGATATTATCTTACATAGGCATATGATATATAGTATATAGAAATGTATAGATATGGTACAAGTAGGTACCTTCAGTTTGGGTTCCTGAAACGGCCATTGATTTGATGACACCAAACACCATGGGTTACAAATGTTACAAGCGCGTCGGGTGCTTTACCAACTGCGTTCCTCCTGTGCACATTCGGGAAGGAAGCAGCCTGCTAGAAGATCAACCTCAATGACTAAAACTGACTGGCAAAAAATGTTTGGCAATTCCAATGTCTTTTATGGCAAAAACCATAACGACTTGGAAGGAGTTGGTGCTGGTACAACCTGACCGCCCTAAACTCATCTAAACTCCAAGTGCAAGGGCTGGGTGGGGTCTTGACGATTCTGTGCGGCTTGAACTTAACACAATCCACCTTCAGAAAGAACAAGCGCACGTGCATTCAGAATTCGGTCTTTACCAGAAAGAACCGGGGCCGAGCTGAATGTTAGGCTCCCAAAGACCAAACATCCTAAGCCTTGTTTGAAGGTTTGCCAATCCACGCACAATATTCATGCCATGTCATGCCCCGGTGAACTAAGGGTGTAGCAGAGTGTGACTTCTCCATGTCCAGGATGTGGAAAATGATTTGGTCCTAGAAAGACCAAAAGCAGGCTGCTCACGCGCTGAAATGGTCTAGCCACTGGGACACAGTCGTGTAAATAGCCTTCTTAATATTTCTGAAAATTTCCCAGAGGTCCAAAGTAGTACGTGCATTTGAAAGCATAAGCGCGGTTTTTGCTTTTGACACATCCACTGGATTCCACTGGAATGAACTGGGATGATCTGTACGACTGTACGATTCTGTATGATATGCATTTTGACCTGACGACAACTTGCACCAAGACCTTGGAGGGAAAGACTCTTGGAAATGTGCGAAAAACTGCGCCGATACCTTCAGTTGAGAATCCATGGAAAACAGTTCGTTTTTTCGCACTCTTTGCAAACATGTCCAACAAGACGCTTCTCTTCATCCGTCCCTTCCCATGTCCTCCAAGTTGCCAAATGCCTTGGAGCCACAAAGGCCCGCCTTGCAAAACGACTTTTTCAGCACATACGGAGGGGAAAAAAGGAAAAAGTCAACTCACACAATCTTCATTAGCGTTCAAATAATTCAATAGTTTCAGGATTGCTGAGCTTGTGCGCTTCAAGATTGTGGCGTTTTGTGAAGGGCAGCCCAAAAAGATTTGTACGTCTTCCTCGGGAGCGACGCCTTCATACATTCACAAAGGTCAAGGTATGAAAATCTCTCCAGAGCCGGTTTCGTGCGAAGTCCTATGTACAACCTTAGATGCGGCTTGTAAACAGCTCGGCTCCAACGGCCAAAGAGAAGCTTGAATTGTCGCAAGGTGGACTCTTGGGAGACGGTTCTACATCGACAAAAAGCCTTAGAAGTACTTGCTGCTTGCTTTAACTTCGATGGATATTGGAAAGAAACTTCTGTGAGTCAGCAGTTGGCACTCAGAACATGCACAAAATAACTCTGGGGGAACTGACCGATAAATGTGACGAACTGGAGTGTCTCAATGAATATGCGTATCACACAAGGTTGCAAATTGATGATATGCGTTGCTATCAGATGATTGGATTGACATATATATACATATATATATATGCCAACTTTGCATTTATCGTTGTGTATGTGTATATACATATATATATATATATACAGTACATCATAATGCATATATATACACGCATGTATGTACCTATGTACCTATGTACCAATGTACCTATGTACCTATGTACCTATGTACGTATGTACGTATGCACGTATGTACGTTTGCACGTACGTAGGTACGAGTGTACGTATGTACATATGCACATATGTACATATGTAAGTTTGTACGTATGTATTAATGTATGTGATGTATGTAATGTATGTAATGTATGTAATGTATGTAATGTACGTAATATATGTAATGTACGTATGAATTTATCTATGAAATGTATGTAATGTATAGAATGTATGTAATGTATGTACTCTACGAGTATGTACTGTATGTAATGTAACGTAACGTAAGGTAATGAAATGTAATGTATGTATGGATGCTACAGTATATATATATATAGCTTCTTTCTAGACTGTGTGGCAAAGTATCTATCGGCGCAACCATAGTCAAGACTTCCGAGGGGCCGAGGGGCGACACGCATTCTAGCATGGGCCATTTAAAAAGAAGTGATGGTACAAAAACGCCAAGAACTTCACAAAACAGCACAAAGATCACAAAGGAACCATTCACTCTGGGCCAGCCGACACCTCCAAAAGGTCATCTGCTGCGTGCCTTGCAGAGTTGTGAACCTCACACAGAGCGTAACACAGGGACCCCAGAGAAGCAAGGAAGCAATCAGGGAGCGTAACACAACCATATCAGAACTGATCCTTTCAGGGCTCAGCAAAACATTGAAGAAGCAGCTGCTTTTCAAAAGGCTAAAATAGATCCTTTAAGCCATTGAAAAAAAGCTAAGATCAAACAGCACAACCTTGTGCCCAACCTGTGCCCAGTCGCACCTCCCGCAGTGCTTCTCGCAAGCGAAGTTGCGGGGCATCCTCCAGCAACACCCAATGATACAGTCAACACATGCCGAAACCGTACAATGAGTGCCACGTTCAAGCCTTAAAGCTAAACTAGCAGCTAAACCCCGTGTTGACATGGGGCCGGGAGAGGTTAAAGTCTGGGCAGCATGTCTTGAAGCAGTTTTGCCCCAAATCGCCACGGGTTGAAATCAAAAGCTTACCATGAAAGCTGCGCCGCTCCTCCAGTCTCAAGTCCAGCAATTTTAGGCGGCATCGACTCAGCACCTGCACTCAATGTCTGCGCTATCTGGTCCGACTTAGAGTATGGGACTCTACCGAATTCCCGCAGGAGCCAGCACAATTGCAAATGAGTTTGAATAAAATATCCGCAGTACATTTGGAAGGTTTGAGTGACAGTGCCTTCATGTGCCTTATCTATCCTTACCTCAGCAAACATTCTCAATCCTTGGCGCGAATCGGACTCGTGCATCCCGCCACACAACCGCCACACAACCGGCGCAACCTGTTCAAATGTGGAGGCATGAGCCCAGTTGCTGCGCGTGAAAGGGCGGGCATCCTGCAAAGGAAACATGTTCGAGCCGGGCACAGAGCAACTTTCAAGGTGGATGTGTTACAAGGGTGTCACGTTCATTGCCTCTAGTTTTCCTTGCAATAGAAGGTGAACAATTGCGTAGTAAACTCACAGGTCTTAAAAGCTCACCGAGCATACCTATCCCCGCCCAAACCACAGTCAAAAAAATGTCCTCGATCTTCAGCAAGAACTCCATCCACCACTGCCACCCCTGCAGCAAATGCTGAAAGTGGAATGGGCCTGGGATAGTTTTGAACAGTCTGCAAGAACACAATAAGTCCAGCTGCACACCTGAATGCACAATTGGTGGAGTGTTCGTCTGGGACTGGAAGCAACCACAAAGGTTATTGTTCTTGCGACTTGCACGGTGCACCCAACAATAATTCAAGCAATAACCGCTAGTAACAATAATGCAATCACATACCTAGTGCCCCGGTGCAGGTGAAAAATTGTTGGCCTCTCGGACATTTTCCTTCTCCACCAAGTCAGCAACAAATCGAGCGAAGTGACCTGCGAAGACCTTGGGTGAGAACTGTTGATGCAGTTTTTGTGAAAACTCTTGCGGATAGCCCAAGTTCCTGTTTGCTTTTCATGAAACAATACCTAGCACTCCAATGTGCTGACACGCCATCGATCCTGCAGGGGATTGTGCTTTGCTGAGTACCCCACTGTTCTAGCGTTTTGGGAGTGCTCCTTCACAAGCTGTGGAAGGGTTTGCTGCAGAATTGAGACAAACTTGATGTGCTGGCATCCCAAAGTGAACATATCCTTACTCCAAGACTCTGAGGGATGCTGTCGAAACAGTCGACAATTTCATCCATTGGAGGGGTATAAGAGTTGAACTGGTTGGATAGATCAGTCCTACAGCTACACCGCCTGAACCATCTGACTACATGTACATCGTATGTATATGTATCTATATATATATGCATACACACACGTATAATATGTAAACAAATACATATATGCTGGCCCATACAAGCATTGAGTCAAATATTCCACACCAAGGAAGGACACCACAGGACCTGTCCTCGCCAAAGTAGCAACGCAACTCTTCAAGCACCTGGGAATTTGCGGCCACGGCTTGAAGCCAATATGTGGAGGAGCTGGCTGAAAGCGGGAGAAGAATGAAGAGACATGCACCTATGAAAATTCTATGGGACCATCGAGGTGTGAGTGCTGGCGATGCTGAATTTGTTCATGTCACTTCTTTCGGTTCAAGAAATCCCTACAAGATGCTACAAGCAATCATGCAACTCAAAATTGGAAAGGAAAGCCCCGAAGCGAACTCTGGAGGGACAATATTCTCAGCTGGGATCCACAACGGTTCCACAATGTCGAGTTACTGCAGTCGCTGCCCGTCGGACGGCTGGATCTGCGCTGGTCTTTGATAGTCTTTGGCTCAAATGTTGCCTCAAATCCCCACGGTCATGGACATTCCAGGTCTGTGCGACTGAAGCTGGCCAGCTCACATGGCCAAACAGTCGGACACTAATCAACTTTTGAAGTCCACTTTCGGAAGGACAGTTGCATTTCTGAAAATGGAAGCAACATGAAGCAACACATTCAAACTCACCAGGCAGAACACCCAGTACGTCCAAGTTGCAGCTGAACATGGATGTCGTCTCTATCTGATTCCACAAACCTGAGCCACAGAGGGTCTGAGAGTCCCAGACAGGCATGTCCAAAACGACCTTGTGAAGTTGCACAGTTCCACAATAGCCCTCAATGTTGCACATTCACCAGTAAGCGGCTTGTAGAAGCGCACAAAGCAGGGGACCTTGGCTTCGTGATAGAGTCAGGCATGAGGCTCTCGACCTATCAAAAGCATGACAAGGCCCGACACAGCCCGACACAGCTGACCAAGCCGGCCCAGCCAGCTTGGGGATGTGCAAATCACAAGTTGGGAAAATGTCAAGCAGCTCATCGGCACCTCCTGCATTTTTTCTGGCGCTGATCTTTTGCCGGGGACTTCTAGACAAGAGATCGTCTCATATCACTTCCAGCTCACTCAACCAAGCAAACCACAAAGCAAGCCACAGGATGATCGGATCACCCCGGCACAAGTTGACAGAGGATTAGTCTGCCCGGAGCAACCGGCACTGCGTCAAAGAGGAACAAACTGCATCGGTCGCATCTGTACGCGGAAGATTGTGCATGTTTGCTCTGTCTACGGGCCAAGATCCACAAATGCAAATGCGTGAAACCATTGTATAGAGGCAAAGTTTTGTGTTTGTCCAGGTGTGGGAGCATGCACTGCCAATGCCTCAAAACACATCTTATTTGCAATCGAAATTGGTCCAAAGATCTGCGCCGTGAGGTCTGGATTTTCAATATGAGAACATACCCAGGACATGGGCTGGATCATTAGGTTTGGATGGTGTCCAATTAGGAGTTTGGATTGGAGATTTAGGTTGGGGGTCACAAGAGTGGACTCATGTGCCAAATCCAAACCTTAGGCTGGCACATGTACACATTTCTACAGTGTCAAAAGATGTCAAAAGGGGAAAGGGACTTTAGACACTTCATAGGTTTGGGTTTCCTACAGTGTCAAAAGGGGAACAGGGCTTTGAGACACTGCGTAGGATTGGGGCAAGGCCGACGGACATCATTGTCAAAGATCATGGGCTTGAAGTCATCTTGGATATTCTGATGCATGAGAGGACTGTTGCGATAGTGTGCAACATGAGCTTCAAGCCCGGATGAGGACCGCTCCAAGTGACCTGACAAACCTTGGCACTCAAAAGGACCAGTCGGAAAGGCCCCGAAAGGCTTGCCACAGAGAGCCCACTGCTTTGAAATCACCATGTTGGCGAAGGCATAGCCCAAATTTGGATTATGGTAAAAGTTGCAAGGCAAAAGACAAAGTCATATTGGCACTTAAACACAGCATAGTCCAGCATAGAAAGGAACATGTCTCGACTATACTTGTTGGGCAAATCCCGCAACCTTGTCATCTTCAAGCTTCAGCCTTTTCTTCCTTGTCTTCATCGTTCTCTGGGCTGTACTTCGGGCGCGCTTGTTCACGAACTTCCTGGACTGGCCAATTGCCGTGCACGCCAAGGCACGCCAAAATCACAAATCATTGGATCTTTCATAGAAACCTGCCACTGGGAAGAGGTTAAACCTCCTTTGATGTCAGAGCCAGCTTGCAAGGGATAGTGGCGGGACATAACCTGTTCTTGTTGCTTGTGCCCTGAGGGAACCGCGGAACAGGTTTGAGTTCAGTTTATGACCGAAACTAGCAACGATCAGGTCAAACGAGCTTTGCTCGTCCACTTTTTCATCACTGGGAGGACAGGGCATGGTTTGACGGACGCGGGGTCTCAGGCCAAGAACAAAATGGTCTGAAGCTTTGCCTGTTGGGCCAAATTGCTGCGTAGGAGGGGTGTTGTACCAACAGGTGCAAGCTTCGAGAAAGGAAGACAAAAATTCAAAAGAGTGACGGGGATAGCTCCAGGAGTCGTTGAATACGCAGTATGGCATGAAATGGCATTGTGATTTCTTCAAAGCTACCAGGAGCAAAGCACTGTTCCACAAATATGTCAACTTGACACAGGTTGCCTGTCGTCTACCTGCCTCTTTCGGTATGGTATGTCTGTGACATCACAACGGTTTCTTTGGCACATGGCAACAATTGAGTCCTGCCTGCAGGTACCTATCCTCTGCAAGTACAAGTCATGTTTCGTGTTAACTGTTAGCAAATCAAAATCATCATGTAATGTCACGCTTCTCAGGAATCCAGGAGCTGCCATCCCAAACATCCACCTCCTTGAGAAGTGCCACATCACTGGAACTCATTGAGTTGGAAAAAATGGAAGGGAACTCCCATCCTGACCAAATGCGATCATGGCACTTGACGAATTCAGCAACAAGAGGCTTCAAGAGACTTGAAGAAATTTCCAGATATTCAAAGAGACTTCAAGACTGCATGTAGGAGTGGCTAGCGGAAGCGATCCTTACATGGCTCACACAAAATATGAAGTATGTTTCTGAGGTAAAAGCCCAAGCAAACAGCAAGGGCAGGAATTTGGGATTTCGTATGTTTCTTGCTGTTTGAAAAGATTTAGTAGAAGATTTAAAGGGTGATGATTGTTGCAGTGCTCTTCTCATAGTTAACAACAATACATGTTGAAATCCAAAGTCTCAACCTTTCAGTCTCACCTGGTCGCCGTGGTCCAAGCAGGCTGTACAAGCTCATGTTGGGCCCCCAACGGCGTTTGGGCCACACTTCGGATGGCAGATTGCATTTGTTCTGTTCACGAAATGCAGCCAAACAGCTCAGAGTTGCAGTCTTTCAGTCTGGAAGCACGAAGGCTGTCTTGCAAAGAGGTGGTCTACAAAATGATGCCAAGAGTTAGAAAAGCCCAGGAGCCCAGGTTATGATAAAATCAAACATTCCCTATCGGTAGCACAGGAGGGTCGGCACCAAGCGAAAGGCTTCCGCAATTTGTCCAACCTTTGGCAAAATTTGGCAAATCGGTTGGAGGAGACAGCAAGTATGGGACTCTAAGGACTCTAAGGACTCTAAGGACTCTAAGGACTCTAAGGACTCTAAGGACTCTAAGGACTCTAAGGACTCTATCTCAACACATTTGCAGGGTCTTCTTCTAGTTCTGGGAATGTATAACTCAATCAAGTAGACAGCCCTTATTCACCAGGGTGGATTTGTTCTCTTTCAAGCGCCTGTCAGAAACGAGATGACATGTGATCAGTGCTAGTGCTTCATTTGAGTACACCCTTCTCCCTCCACTCCAGCCACAATGGGAGAAGGGTGCACCACAGCGATATTCCACATACTTCCGTCATACTGTAATCACTTCGCTGTGCCTCAAAGTGAAGCTTCACCAAGATGGAGAAGGTGATGTTTGATGGTTGCACGCGCGATTGCAACATTTCCTAGAGGCCCAAACATAGAGACAAAGACATCTAAGAAGACAAGACTTCATTGAAGTGACATATGTCTGCAGCCCTCTTCCAAGCTCCACATAGACTCCATTTGCATCCATTTGCATCATCCGGTTGATCATGATTGATCTGACTGTCTAAACCACACTTGCAATGTTGCCTGAGTACAAGTCCTCTAGCAGTACATGCTTTATCATCATGGCATAAGACAACAAAGCAACAACAATGCAGCTCAAAGACGTGAAATGTCCCTGCAAGGACAATGTGTGCTTGAAATAGTTGGAGCGATCGTTAGTTGCATCTCGGTAGACCTTTTCTTTCTTGCAAAAACAGCGCTATTTTATGAAACAACCCCCTGCGAGGCGAATAGAGTCCGTGTGTATTAATGTACATTAGCTCATGTTGTATCAATGTGGTATATATCTACAAAGCTTAATGCAATCGGACTCGCCATGGTCCGAGTGGCTTCCTGTGGTGTCCTGTGTCTGGCTCCCTGCTCTCCCTGCTCTCCCTGCCCAGGCCCTGGGCCCCGCCTCGAAGACGGCAAGTCCCTCGGTAACCTTTCGAGCCTTCGCGCAGCCGTCGATGAGGCTGTTGTACATGATCTCGTCACATTTCAGGCCACGAGCCTTCAACTCTTTGGAAAGAGCCAAAGCTTTGTGAACTTCTCCGATGTGGCTGTAACCTTTGATCAGCGTGCTGAAGGTGATGAGGTCTGGATCAATACCCATCCCCATCATGTCTTGGAGAAAGTAGGCAGCTGTTTGCAGATCACCACAGCGAACGCAAACATCCATCAGTGAGTTGAAGGTCACCAAATTGCAAGGCACACCTTCCATCCTCATCTCATGGTAAAGGTTCATGGCTCCCTGCAAGTCCCTGACCTTGGCTAAGCCTTTGATCAAAGTGGCATAGAGGACTGTGTTTTTGTGCATCCCTTGCATACGCATCTCCTGAAAGATTGCCATTGCCTTGTCAAGGGAGTTGCACTTCACACAAGCATCCAGGACACAACCGCAGGTCACTGGGTTGATGCCCAAGCAACGGCTGCGCATCTGGTTCCAGACCTTGATCACAGACTCCGTGTCACGTGCCCGACCATAAGCTTTCACCACTGTGCCAAAGGTCACAGCAGATGGAGCCACACCATAATCGTTCATCTTGTTCAAAGTCTGCTGCAGCTTTTGCATGTCGCCAGTCTGACCCAGAACATTCAGCAAACTGTTGAACACAATCTCATCCACATCTTCACGTTGTTGCTCAATGAACTTATCCACAAGGCTGATACCCCGTCGAACCCAGCGCTTGTCATTGGATGCTTCTAAGCTCTTGGTCAAAATGGAAACAAAGTACTTGTCAGCCTTGCGCCCACACTTCAACAAGAGCTCCAGGACGTCCCACGCCTCCCCATAGGATCTGGTGCGCACCTTGGAGCAGAATTCGCAGGACCAAAGGAACCAAACTAACAAAGGAATTGGTCAGAATTGTTCAGAGTGGTACAGAACATCGTGCACTTGATGAGTAGACTTTTCTTCTCAAACACATGACTGAAGGAACCCAAAGGAAATTATACTTACAGTAACAATGCTCCGAGGAACCGTTGAATCCAGCATGGAATTGAAAACCTGATCACTGGGAGCCGAAGCTCCTGGCTGGCACAATCCTTGCAAAAGCTCAACCTGGGCACATGCAACCGACAAACGCATGAAGTCCACACAGCAGCATAGAAGATCATAGAAGCAAGTAGCAGCATGAGGTGGTCTACAATCTCTACATCCTATACTACAAATCCTGGCGAAAGTGTGTGTGTGTGTAAATAAATGTATATAAATATATATATATATATACATATATGTA
The DNA here is from genome assembly GCA_003297045.1 of Symbiodinium sp. clade C Y103. Taxonomy (NCBI): domain Eukaryota; class Dinophyceae; order Suessiales; family Symbiodiniaceae; genus Cladocopium; species Cladocopium sp. clade C. Next base: position 273,293 of record BGPT01001163.1, on the reverse strand, counting down.
CACATATACATATTTACATATACATATTTACATCTATATATATATATAGGTATCATATATGTATATATTAAAGATATGTGTACGATATGGGATCCTGTTGCACTTGAATCTCCCTTCTCAATACTGTCAACTGATCTGCGAAAACTTCGCTAGTGCCATCTGATGCACTGCTGGGACTCCTACTGCACGACTGTGAAGCTGCCCATGCAACAGAGCTCGCAGCAGTTGCTCTGCCGAGGTCATGGTCAGCTGCTCCCAGCCATTGGGTAAGCGAAGAGCCTACCAAGATCTACCAACGGTAAATTCTATAGCGTCAGCAAACCACTAGTCACTAGTTCTTTTGAACTGGAAGAAGGAGGTCCTGTTTCTGTGAAACAATCTTCATAAGATTCATAAGTCATGCTGCACACCAAGGGCAAATCCGAAAGCCCCTCAATTATGTTTTCGGTTCAACTAGCAAGTTATTGACAACATGAATAAAAGCCTGAACTCAACTTAGCAGGAGTGCAAACGGTGAAGTGTTTGGACATGCAACGGTCAATTTCTCCCAAACACAAAGCGATGTAGGCGCTGCCTCAAGAGCGAAAGCACAAGCTGACTCCAATTGGTCCTATCAATGCCCATTGCTGAGTTCAAATTGCCGGGAAAATTTGTCCCTGGATATCCCTGGACTGCAGAGAAAACCGAATTCAGGTTCTCAGTTCCAAAACTATTACCATGACAGCAACATACCAAAAAATAAATAACCATGCCGTGTCCTGCTGAATGAAACCCTCAATCACAGTCTGGCGCACGGCCGCAAGAGCAGAGGGTGAAGCCTCCAAACAAGTGCTTTGCGTGTATGCAGGGGCATTGGTGCGTTTTGTTTGATGTACTACTCCTTGCATATCACCTCTGGAACTGTCTGCTGGTGTGCAACCTTTGCCCGCACAGGGAATCAGTGCAGTTTTTTGCGCGTGTAAATAAACTTTGGGTTGTGTCAGGCATATCAAGTACCAAAGCCTTCGGTTACAGTATCCAATCCACATCTGTCCTATCAAAACTAGCCTCACTGCATTCGTTGCGAATCAAATCCTGGGTGACATGTCAGAAATGCACATCTGGAAGCTTTTTAGTGTTATTTGGGTGCACAGTGCATTTGAATTCGGTCATTGTGCAAATGGCAGGCTGCCTTTGAAACATGTTCGATGCTGATTTTATCTCAACATTGAGAGCTGGACTGCTGCCTCGTCAAGTTCACCTCCCTGTGCAAGACTGCTGACACAGTGGAGGGCCTGAAGCAAACTGATTTTTTCGAAAATGAATGACTTTGTATTCTGCAGGAAACTGGAATTCTGTTCTTACATTGTTTTTTTTGAAAGATAAACTCATTCAAAATGGACAACAATACTTTCAAGAACCAATTGTTTCGCGACCTGAATTCTGGTGAAGTCTGAGGTTTGCAATGCGATACAATCAAGTGAGGAATCATGGATGGTACAGACTCATGACATGGTCGCAACACAACGTTGTGAATGGTTCGTGCCTCGGCACCATGTTGGACCTGTCAAGTTGAGACAATCAAATCCGGCCCATCCCGCCGACACCCAAGTGGTGGTTGAGCAGTTCTGATTCATGGTTCAAACTCAACGCAATTTTACGGGCGAACCGTTCTTGTGCGTTTGCATGGTGTTTTTACAATTTTTGTTTGAAAGACGTGCCAGCTTCAATTTGATATGCATCAAAAAACAGTATGTTTGTGATATCATATCCATTGATTGAAGGAACAACAACCAGTTGAAATTTGTTTTGCCAATTTGCATCATGGCATTTCCAATCCACATAATTTTATTGGACGTTTGCAGACCTGCGGTCGCCTGGCGCAAGAAACTTTTGGAAAAAATGAATCTTGTCATGTACTTAGTTCCTGCCAGAACAGTGCTATGGCACACACTGTGAAATGACCAATACCTACGCGTTGTGGGTGGGGTTGCGAAATAATTCTGGAATGGGTCCAAAGATTTCCATGCATTCGCTTGCAATTTCCAGCTACCAACAGTGTGACAACCAATCGCCATTCTTTTTTTTGTGGGTTCCAGTTTTAGCTTTACATTGGGACGAGGTCCGAAAACATTTCATCTCATTTCCGCGCGCCTCAGCCATGTTTTTGTTCCCCAAGATCACCTTTTTGTTTGATACTAAGCTGCGGCCACTCACAGAAATAAATGATGCCAAGGAAACACGGTGCTGAATTCAACTAAATTGATGTGGATGTTTTGCTGTGCCCGTGAACCAGTAGCAGCAGCAACAGCACCAACAACAGCAACAACAGCACCATTACATCCTCTATCAAAACATCCACACACGATAACAACGACCACAACTACTATAACAAACACAATTACAAGTATAAACACACGCGCAACGCAAATACCATGCCCGCCAATCCCAACAATACAAACAACAACGACGACACGGACTCTAAGAAACGCCCACAAGACTATCAAACGCACTGACAAAACCACGTACCACGACATCATACAATAGTTGCATCTACAGAAACACATTTCGTGTCAAGATACCTGCTTTACCCAGCATTGGTTGCACACCAACACGGCAGACCAATTGCGATGTGACAACGCGTGACCACGTTAATCTGTATCGCTCTTGAAGTTCATCAATAGTGTGCCTTTACAAATTGATTTGCATCTTGAGGGCAAAAACATAATGTATGTTGCAACAAAAAAAATCTGCGGAAATCTTACATCAGTGCAATGTTCAGTGGTGTCAGGTGAATGAAATTGGGACCAAAACTGTGAAAGCCCGTCATCCGTCCGTCTTCTGTCGTCTGCCGTTTGTCGTTTGTTGTCCATTAGCTGCTGTCCGGCTGTCCGTTGTCCATTGTCCCAGCGAGAATATAATTACATAATATTACATACATATATGGTTACACAAAATCTTTCTCGTGTTGTTTTGGTATATGACCACAAGACTACAGAAGAACACATTAAGCAAAATGCTAACAAATAGAGAAACCCAAACGGAAAGCACATCAACTTTGCTAGATAGGTATGACAAGCCAAACTCAGTCGCTGTAAAGTGGACGTGCAAACAAGCACACTCTAAAAGGTCCTTTTTCGGGGTCAGAATGGATGGTTCACAATCTGACAAGTTTTCTTCACAAAGGATCACCTCGTGCCATGCCCCACCAAGGCTACATATATTATATTGTATGTGTGGAACTGTGTGTACATGGCTCAACCCTCGACCTTCTGGCCAAAGCGGCATGCAAGTCTTTAGCATCATGCCCCTAGTGAGCTGACGATTGACAAACAGAACCAGCAAATATTCTCAAGCTGAAAAGCGGGTTATGTTGTGAAGCCGCCTTGAACCCTGCAAGTCAAGCGTGCCTTATGTTGCATCCATGTCAGGTGAATCTGCGCACTCGTATTTTCCGATGTAACTCTGCGGACTGCTTCTCATCGGCCAGAATCCCCGCGGTCCAAGCAGATTCAAGAGCGATGCTGTTGATCTTGATCTGCTACATGAAGCGGGTCATCTGCATTCCACGCTGCCTCGCTGCAAACAGAATGACGGCATGACGGCAACGAATGGCAACAAATGAGTGTTTGTTGCTGTTTGTTGCTGCGTTAGAATGGGGCCTCCCCATGATACCATCGAACAGGCCGGAAGCCTAGCGCCAATGCTTTGTACCAAGTGAAACACGAAGTGAAACAAAGAAAGCAATTTCTGAATGAAATCCCGATAAAAAAAAGACTTCTGCGGAATGCAACTTCTGGACTTTCACATTTCAATAGTGTCCTTGGCAACAAGCAAGGCAAAGATCACCACAAGAAGAACCTGCATGGGGCTGTCATCCAGATCATCCAGTGTTGATCCAATGCCGCAGTTTTGACGGAGAATACATGCGCAAGCTATCGAAATCAAGCTGCTTGTTACAATTATATATATATATACATATAATCGTTCCGATGGTCTCTTGACTCAACACGTGCCAAATACACACCATAATCAGCAATCTTCGAAACAGCTGAGTTGGCAACTATACTACTCCATGACGACTGCCTACAGTTGGCTCTGCTTGGAAACGATTTTGATTTTCTATCATTATGTGAGGATGAGTGGTTCCTCTCTCTCTCTCTTATTTCTGTTGGGGTTTAAGTCCTGCAATTAAAAGCCCCTCAGCGCAAAATTTATGGCTGTCGTCAGATTGTCTTGCATTCTTCGAACAAACCTGACAAGGAACTTGAAAGCGCTTGCTAAGATCTTGAAAAATATGGCCGACTGCAGTGAAGCTGCCCGGGATGCATCCATGAGTCTGCGCCCGGGAGGTTCAAGACATTTTTGCTTCCGGCTGCCTCGTGAAGCATCTGCGGAGCTCGGGAAAAGAAACCATCGTTGACAGATCTTGGTAATGATACAGGTTCAGACCTGCATCTTTCCATAGCATGCAAGCAGTCGCTCTCTTGTGTCCGTGGACTGCAGCAAGCGGGTCCTGCTCGGACATTCCGACAAGTAAAGCAACAGAATGTACGTCATGGAGAAAATGCATGACAATACCAGCAAACAAGCGGCACCAGCACACAGTACCTCTGAGAAGCATCCATGATGATTGCTCCCAGCAGCCAGAAGGAAAGCACCTGGGCATAAGAATCACTTGCCTGAGCCTGGGCTGAAACGGGTAGCCCAGGCCATTCCCGGCCATTCCCGGCTATTCCAAGCCATTCCAAGCCATTCCAGGCCTCCATGTCAGGAGACGTAAATGTAAGCGCGCTTCCAGGCCTTCGGCAAGAAAATTTTGACGTGGAATGCAAGAACAAACTGATCAAACTCGAATTGTTTGAGTTTCAAATAGGCAGGTGTTCATCCTCTGAAACTTGAAAGGCCTTCTGCGAAATACGGCAGGAAGTTCACCACAGCTTTGCGTGAACACCTAAGATGGCCCCAGCATGAAACACTTGGAATTAAGCACTGGCTAGATATCAAGACAGAACTTGCACACCTGACCAGTTTGCTTCTTCGAATTGGGTTCACTGTCGTCCGGGTGCTGAAATCAGGAGTCTCTGAACCTTCATGAGGGTGTTGCTGGTGCTCGTATAGCCTCTGTAGCTTTACTTGCTGTGGTTGGGTGGCGCCGCTCATGACCGGAGCTTGCCGTGAAATGTGTGGGGCTTTGGGCCGACTAATTTGTTGTCTTGGAGGTCATTTTGAATGCAGATGTTTTTGTCACAAAAAAGTGGTGGGTTTCGGTTGAAAAGAGTCTTGCGCACACCGTTGTGGAATGCATGGGTAGGTGCATGACGTCACATGCAAATCCAGTCAATATGGTGCCCTTGCTAGTTTTGGGAAACAAATTCGAAGGCGGTCAAGGACCTGATCTTTCCCGTCAAAACCTAAACTTGCCCAAACCCCATCACTAGCCTGCATCTGCGGCTGCACTTGCTCCTCCCAACTGCGGAGTGGAAGCCATAAATGTGTTTTGATCAAATCCGGAAATACCCATTATCCTCCCAACCTACTACAGGACTGTGACCCAATCTACTTCGGAGCCAAATGTTTCACACCACAATTTCATTTGCATTGCACATGTGGTGTACGAAACCGCCCCTGTCCGTATACTGGGACAATATGATTCTGTCTCTTCACGAGTGAGACCGGGATGGAAAGAGATAAAGGGAGAGAGAAAAATAGAATGGAGACGGACTAGGGCTGCAGCCACCAAGAATCGCAATAAATCTAAGTCAAGAAAGTGATCCCAAAAGACCACAGTAACATGCATGCCAGCGGCATGAGGGGGTCTGTGAGGAAGGGGCCTCGCAGGAGAATTTGCATTTGGCAGCTCGGTGAAAATCTTGGTCAGGCTGGTCCAAGGCCGGTCGATTTTCCACAATAGCGCTATGGCGTCACTTCTAAATAAGACAGACCGTCCTCCCACCACTGCGTTGTCAACTTAGGACTGTCTTTAGCCGCCCTCAAGCACTTCTGGATACTTTGCCCAAGTGTGCAAAGTTAGTCCATACAGTCACCATCCAGGCTCGTTCACTAGGTTTAATTGCTGCATCAAGCAAGCATCATGGGCCTCACATGCAAATGCACCTGCTCAAGCGTAAAGGGTCTAGAGTCTAAACCACACATGTGTTTCAATGTCGCATTCTGAAAGCTTGAGATCACCACATATCGGCTTCCAGGCCCCAACATGTCAATCTGACGGTTCATCAACTGCAAGCATTTGACAGGGCTGAAATTTCAAATCAATTGATGTACAAAGCAGCTGAAACAAATCAAAGCACGCTTCGTTGAATAGGAAGTTGCCTCGGTGCATTTCTGAGCAATCTGGGCAGCTGTTTCCTGCAGGTTTGAAGAAATGTTGACACTTTCTCCATCTCTCTCAAAAGCAAACTGCATCAGGCCTTGCCTCTTCAGACCCTCCTGCAAGTGGCTTAGCAAAATCAACAGCCAAAACGGCCAAGCATTCGGCCAAGATGAAGCCAACATTGCGTTTCATACTTTTCCTTCATACAACTAATCTGTCCTTCCAGCACCGGCGCAAGCTCACTCAGTGGGAGCGGTGTGTCAAACACGGCCTAGATGAACGCATCAAATCCCTTGCAGGAGCAGCAATACCCAGCCAAGACTGCGCGGATCAGCCAAGAAGCTTGAAACCGACCAAGTTCAAAGCCGCCCTGCACAGGAATGGCAAGAGTTCAACTTCACCAAAGTCTCCCATTTCTACTCACGTATAAACAATTATAGTCATAAGCATGTTCTCCCTGAAGAGACGTCAAATCTCTTTCGAAACTTAAAAATGCAGGACAAGGGGTTGTATTTGTTCAGCGTCATACAACCGCAACATTTTATTGAACGCTTAGTCTTCCTTAAATCAAAAATGGAAAAGTCAACTTGTCAATTAGGAACTTCTGGGTTCATTGTATTTCCACTTGACCCGACACACTGATTTCCAAGCATTACCAGCTTCCTACATGTTTGCGAACATGGCATTTGTTCTGAAACACAGTAACCACTTCGCCTTTTTGGGAATTTGCGCTGCCTCATGCAACTGCGGTGGTTCCATGAGTCGGACTCGGGACTTCCCAACCATTTTTGCCTCAATCGCGCGCTAGAATCGATTTGTTGGTGTCCCAAGCAATTCAAGGCACAAAGGAAAGGTAAAAGAGGAAATCAGCGAATGCTTGTACCATCTTAGTTCCATGTCAACTCAGCCAAGACATTTGTTCTGCCATCTGTGAGATCGCAGGTCTTTGGGGAAACAAATTTGATGGTAGTCGAACGGCAGCTCGGCAGGTGAACACCCAAAGGAAAACCACATGTTGCTGGCTCCACACATTTTTCGACCCCTCAACAAAGAATTGGAAACGGTTGCCAGCAAAACAACTCAATGTACTTCGGCATGTCGCAAAATTGATGCTGCCATGTGTGAAAATGCAAGAACCAATAGGACAAGAGATCAGAAGGAGAAGTGATCAGTAGGACAGCAGATCAGAAGAAGGGGAGATCAGTAGTAGGACAGGTGATCTGTAGGACATCGGCAGGACATCGGTGGGACATCGGTAGGACAGATGACCTGAATCACCAGGACAGGAGCTAAGTGTTGAGGGGAGATCAGTATAGGACAGGAGATCAATTGGACAGGGAATCAGTACGACAAGGGATCAGTAGGAGGGGTGATCAGCGATCAATAGGATATTCGGATCAGCGGAATGGAAGATCAGCGGGACAAGAAACCAATAGGACAATAGATCAATAGCACATGAGATCATTAGGGCAAGTGATCAGTAGGACAGGAGATCAATAGAACGGCCGATCAGTACGACAGAATATCAGTGGGGCATGTCATCAGTAGGACAGAAGGTTGACGTGGCTACATAGTTGGGCACAATGGTAGTGAGAGCGCGACGTGATGAAAAGTCTGTTGGGGAAGTTATTGGTGCGGCAGTTGCGAATATGGTAGGTTCCTGCTCCGAATCATGTGCGTTGAAATTCTGGTTCGGTGGTTTCTGGTTCAAAAGTGACGCAGCCGTGCTGTTGTGTTTTGGTAGGCACGGTGACAGATCGCATGGGAATGGCTGCGCAAATGGCGCCGGAATCGTTGCTGCATCGGTTGTTTCATGGTGTCTGGCAATGTCAGGTTGCGGGTCGTACCGCGGTGGTTCCGGCAAGATTGCTTTGATTATTGGAGCAACATGGTAGCACACGTGCGAAACCGTGTGCCCTGGAACATTTGGCGCATGTGGCAGGTCCACTGGAGGTTGTTCCTTCGTGCAGTGGTTGCGGATATGGTCAATTCCTTCTCGGATGGCGCGCTGTGGATTTTGGTTCCACGGTGTCCAATTCAAAAGTGGCGCGGCCGTACCATTTTGTCTTAGTAGGCATGATGGTGGATCAGTCATGCATCAGTCAGTCAAGGGCCTGCCCCCGACTATGCAGACTGCAGGCAACGGGGCGCGGGTCTGTTTGTCCACAAGTTTGCATTGAACATTGTGGCTGGAAAACCGGGTTTTTGGCAATTCAAACAACCGGCCAGTGAAGCAACCTAATCAATTCAACACTTCAAGTCAATTCATGTCATTGGTTTCATTCATACGATTGCTTTCATGTATTTCATTCATTTCATTCATGTCTTCGTTTTTCATTCCATTCACTTCGGCTATCTCATTCGCTTATAAAATACATCTCGCTCATTCCATTCATTCCGTTCATCTCAGCCATTCCATTCATTCCATTCATTCCGCTGGTCTCATTCATCTCATTCATCTGGTTCTCTTCGTTCATGTCAAATCAATTTTTTCACTTCATGTATTTCTTTCATTTATTGATTTCATTCTATGCGTTCTTTTATGCGTTTAATTCCTTTCTTTCATTCATTCATTTCATTGCATTCATTGCATTCATTCATTCATTGACATTTAATTTCATTTCATTTCATTCATTTCATTTCGTTTCATATCACTGCTTCATTCATTCACTCATTCATTCATTTCATTTCATTTCACTTCCTTTCATTTCATTTCATTTCATTTCACTTCCTTTCATTTCATGTCATTTCATGCGCTCATTCCTTCACTCATTCATTCATTCATTTCATTTCATTTCATTTCATGTCATTTCATTTCATTCGTTCATTTCACTTCATTTCATTTCCTCTCATTTCATTTCATTTCACTGCTTCATTCATTCACTCATTTTTCATTCATTCATTCATTCACTCATTCATTCATTCATTCATTCTTTCATTCATTCATTCATTCATTCATTCATTTCATTCATTTCATTCATTTCATTCATTTCATTCATTTCATTTCATTCATTTCATTCATTTCATTCATTTCATTCATTTCATTCATTCCATTCATTCCATTCATTCCATTCATTCCATTCATTCCATTCATTCCANTTCATTTCATTCATTTCATTCATTTCATTCATTTCATTCATTTCATTCATTCCATTCATTCCATTCATTCCATTCATTCCATTCATTCCATTCATTCCATTCATTCCATTCATTTCATTCATTTCATTCATTCATTCATCCATTCATTCATTCATTTCATTCATTCATTCATTTTTTCATTCATTCATTCACTTCATTCATTCCTTCCTTCCTTCCTTCATTCCTTCATGTCGTTCAGTCATTCATGCATCCATTCATTCATGCATGCATGCAGATCTTTCCAATCCTGGCCTTTATTCCATCCCTTCCACTCACTTCATTAATCCCATTTCATCCATCCATGTATACATGCATCCATTCATCCTTCATTCATCCATTCATCCGTCCACCCATCCATTCATCCACGCATTCATTCATGCGTTTTTTCACTGTAGCGCGCGGGGTGTAAAGCTCGGAGTAAGCAGTGTAGCGCGCGGTGTGAAAAATGTAGATTGTAAGGTGCAGGGCGTGGAGTGTAGAGTGTAATGTGGTGGGTGGGGAGTGGCGAGTGGAGTCTGGGATGTGAAGTGCGGCAGCGGAGTGCAAACTGAGGGGCGTTGCGCGGAGTGTGAAATGAAGAGCGGGACGTGTGCGGTGTGGAGCGTTGAGTCTGGAGTGCGGAATGCAAGTCATGGAGGTTGGAGCGTAAAGTCTGCAGTGTTGAGTGTAGAATGCGGAGTGTAATCAAGGGGGTCCCGAGCGCGGAGTGTGGGGTGCGGAGTGGGGTGTAGAACGGGGAGCGGAAGGTGTGGAGTGCTGCGTAAAGGGCGGAGTGCGGGGCGCGAAGTGTGAAATTTGGAGTGGAGAGTGTGGAGTGGAAGGTCTGGAGTGCAAAGTGTAGAGTCTACGGTGCGAAAAGAAATTTGCATTTTCTCACCGCTTGACGCAACACTGCCGACGAAAAACGGACCTGGACATCTCAAAAGCGTTGCACCTGCGAGGAAACTAGACGACAGATGGCCCGAGAGCGAAGAGAAGTATAGTGGGATATGTAACTGTGAAAACCGTATAGCATGAAACATAGACAGAGAGAGAGAGAGAGAAATATATATGAAGATGTCTCAAATAAAGAAGATGTGAATGCATAAGGCGCCAAAAAAAAGGATGTGAAGATATGAGGATGTGAAGATGTGAGGATGTGAAGATGTGAAGATGTGAGGATGTGAAGAGAAGAAGATGTGAGCATTTGAAACTGTGAGGATGTGATGATGTATATAAAGATGTTAATATGCGAAGATGTGCAGATGTGAAGATTTGAAGATGTGAAGATGTGATGATGTGAAGATGGGAAGATGAGCAGAGAGAAAAAGAAGACGTCACAGACGCTTTTGCAATCTTTTGCACACAAACGCTTTTACACACAGACCCTTTTGCACACAGACACTTTTACACGCAGGCCCTTTTACACACAGACACTTTTACACGCAGGCCCTTTTACACACAGACCCTTTTACACACAAACAACTTTACACACAGACCCTTTTACACAGACCCTTTTACACATTAGCGCTTTTACACACAGACCCTCTTACACACAAACGCTTTTACACACAAACACATTTACACACAGAAGCTTTTACACACAGACCCTTTTGCACACAGACGCTTTTACACGCAGACCCTTCTANCACAAACGCTTTTACACACAAACACATTTACACACAGAAGCTTTTACACACAGACCCTTTTGCACACAGACGCTTTTACACGCAGACCCTTCTACACACCAACACTTTTACACGCAGACCCTTTTACACACAGACACTTTTACACACAAACAACTTTACACACAGACCTTTTTACACACAGACCCTTTTACACATAAGCGCTTTTACACACAAACACTTCTACACACAGACCCTTCTACACCCAGATGCTTTTACACACAGACGCTTTCCACACAGACGCTTTTACACACAGACGCTTTTACACGCAGGCACCTTTACACACAGAGACTTTTACACACAGACCCTTTTACACCGAGAAGCTTTTAGACGCAGACTCTTTTGCACACAGACGCTTTTACACGCAGACCCTTCTACACACAGACACTTTTACACACAGACCCTCTTACACTCAGAAGCTTTTACACACAGACGCTTTTACACACAGACGCTTTTACACACAGGCACCTGTACACACAGAGGCTTTTACACACAGGCCCTTTTACACAGAGNGAAGCTTTTACACACAGACGCTTTTACACACAGACGCTTTTACACACAGGCACCTGTACACACAGAGGCTTTTACACACAGGCCCTTTTACACAGAGAAGCTTTTAGACGCGGACTCTTTTACACACAGACTCTTTTACACACAGACCCTTTTACACATAAGCGCCTTTACACACAAACACTTCTACACACAGACCCTTCTACACCCAGATGCTTTTACACACAGACGCTTTCCACACAGACGCTTTTACACACAGACCCTTTTACACACAAACGCTTTTACACACAAACACATTTACACACAGAAGCTTTTACACACAGACCCTTTTGCACACAGACGCTTTTACACGCAGACCCTTCTANCACAAACGCTTTTACACACAAACACATTTACACACAGAAGCTTTTACACACAGACCCTTTTGCACACAGACGCTTTTACACGCAGACCCTTCTACACACAGACACTTTTACACACAGACCCTCTTACACACAGAAGCTTTTACACACAGACGCTTTTACACACAGACGCTTTTACACACAGGCACCTGTACACACAGAGGCTTTTACACACAGGCCCTTTTACACAGAGNGAAGCTTTTACACACAGACGCTTTTACACACAGACGCTTTTACACACAGGCACCTGTACACACAGAGGCTTTTACACACAGGCCCTTTTACACAGAGAACCTTTTAGACGCAGACTCTTTTACACACAGACGCTTTTACACACAGACGCTTTTACACACAGACGCTTTTACACGCAGGCACCTTTACACAGAGACTTTTACACACAGACCCTTTTACACCGAGAAGCTTTTAGACGCAGACTCTTTTACACACAGACGCTTTTACACACAGACGCTTTTACACAGAGACCCTTTTACACACAAGCGCATTTACACACAAACACTTCTACACACAGACCCTTTTACACACAGATGCTTTTACACACAGACGCTTTCCACACAGACGCTTTTACACACAGACCCTTTTACACAGAGAAGCTTTTAGAGGCAGACTCTCTTACACACAGACTCTTTTAGACACAGACGCTTTTACACACAGACCCTTTTACACACAAGCGCTTTTACACACAAACACTTTTACACACAGACCCTTTTACGCTCAGATGCTTTCTTTTACACGCAGGCACCTTTACACACAGACACTTTTACACACAGACCCTCTTACACACAGAAGCTTTTACACACAGGCCCTTTTGCACACAGACGCTTTTACACGCAGACCCTTTTACACACAGACGCTTTTGCACACAGACCCTTTTACACACAAGCGCTCTTACACACAGACACTTTTCTGGGTAAATTTTGATTATTCACTAATTTGAATTAAGGCCATTTGGGGATGATTCCCTATACTAACCATATATTCCAGTGAGGTCACGGTGAGGTCGTTATAATTTACCTAGACTTTTACACACAGACACTTCTACACACAGACCCTTTTACATACAGACGCTTTTTCACAGAGACGCTTTCCACACAGACCCTTTTACAGACAACCCCTTTTGCAGACAACCGCTTTTACACACAGACCCTTTTACACACAGACCCTTTTACACACAAACGCATTTACACAGACACTTTTACACACAGACACTTCTACACACAGACCCTTTTACATACAGATGCTTTTACACACAGACCCTTTTACACGCAAACTCCTTTACACAAAGACAATTTTACACACAAACACCTTTAGACAAAGACAATTTTACACACAAACACCTTTGGACACAAGTACCTTTCCACATAGACATGTACAAACAAAACGTCCCATTATGCTTGGGAACGCTGTGTAGACTCTTCAAAATCGCAATTTTACCTCAATCTTTCTCACGTTTGAAGAAGTGCAAGACACAAAACGTCCAATTATGCATGGGAACCCGCTGTACTCATCAAAATCTCTGTTTTGCATCAGTTTTGGTACTTTGTGAATGAGTGTACACAATTGCAAAACTCAAAAGGCCCCATTATGCATAGGGAACCTGGTCTAGGCTCCCGTAGGCCGCTCAAAAATCGCAAATTCACCTCAGTTTTTGCCGATCGAACCTCATTTCGTGCGGAAGGGTTGCGTGAGACCCCTCAAAAATCGCAATTTTACTTCAGCTTTTGACGATCGAACCTCATTTCTTGCGAAAGGGTTGCGTTTCGTAAATCCTCGCTGGCACTGCCCGCCTTAAGAAAGAAATAGAAATTAGCAGAAAAGAGAAGAGAGACAGGAGAGAAAGGTATGCAGATGTGAAGACATGCAGATGTGAAGATATGAAGGCGTAAGATGTGCAGACGTGAAGATATGCAGATGTGAAGATATGAAGATGTAAGATGTGCAGATGTAAGATGTGCAGATGTGAAGATATGAAGATGTAATAATGCAGATGCAAAGATATGAAGATGTAAGATGTGCAGATGTAAGATGAGCAGATGTGAAGATATGAAGATGTAATAATGCAGATGTGAAGATATGAAGATGTAATACTGCAGCTCCCTTTTTACGAAAAACCCTTCGCAGACGCTCTCGGGAAAAATCTGAATAAGACCATGCAAAAATATTGCGCGCGTCAGGCAAAACGATTTTCGACGCTTTATCAAACACAAAACGCATCGAATTTTTACAAAGCGCAACGCCTGCCACGCAAACGACATTCCAACTGCTTTTGAATGCTTGGAGACAGAGAGGGCTTGCGGCTTTCGCCATAGACACGGCGACGCCGCAACAAAACAAACGCAACACACACAAAGCCACAAACAAGCATTTCGTAGGAGACTTCCGCAATTTTCCGCATACAGTGATTGGTCCCAAACAGCAATCTGCGCAAGGGACTTTCACGAAAGCATGCATATTTATGTGTGTGTATATATATATATATATTTATTTATTTATTTACGGAAATACATATGTCAGATACGCACACACATCTTATATGTAAATACATATTTATATAATCATATTTCAACATAGATGTGCATACATGTTGAAATGGATATAAGTCTATTTCTATTGGATGAAATAGATATATGCTTTTATATAGCATCAAAACATTCATTGCATCTGGCTGGCCTGCGATGCTGGTCCAAGCTGTCGAAAATCTTCCACGGTCATGCAGATACCTGTGCGAAAGTGACCCAGACATCGAGACAGGCAACAGGGCAACTTCTGGACGCGGCCGGAAGTTCACAAGAGATTCAAATGAACTGCACCGGAACCTAGTTCCTCCCCTTCTTTCAGAAGGCAAATTCGGCGACCGCCCTGAAGGGCATATTGCACCTCAAATTTTTGAGACAAACAGCAACCGAGGCCACAAACCAAAACCTGAGCCCTTCACAAGTTGCTCGTCCTCTCGGGAAAGGTCCTGATCCACGCCTCAGTCGGAAAGTCAAACAACCCCTCACAAGCACATTGCTGCAAGTAGGGACGCTGAAAGATACTGAAAGCGGGCGCAAGGTCTGCCAGACATGGTCGATTGAAGCGCAAACCACGCACCTATTGCAGCTCTGCTTGCTGTCAGGTTGCGACTTTGAGGGAGGGCCAACTTTCTGCTCCTTCAATTTGGATAAAATATTTCGCAAGGCAAGGTATCAAACAGAAATCGCCACGCCAGTCCCCCTCTTCAAATTAGACTTCCGCCTCAAAATTGGCAGGATCACAGCTTCAGGATCTCTGGCACCGTCAGTTGTGTCACCTGTGACCTGCATGGGCCCGAAAAAACTAATTGAACAAACACTTACACTGCAGGATTGAACATCCAAGCCCCACAGAATGGCACCCAGCTCATGGGATACACGTCTTCAAAAGCCAGTGTCTATCAGGTCGAAGTAAGGCACCTCTGCCTGGCGCTGAAGCTGAGCATTTTCTTCCGTTTCACGAAGTTCCTGTCAGCAAAAGCCCGGTCCACACATGACTGATGCCTCAACTTGCTCAGCTTTGCTCCGCCCTGCTTTTTATTCAACTCGGCGAACAGGTTGTTTACCTGATATGCTTTCCACACGCGTCAGTTTCACACTGCCAGAAGAGATCCACTCTGCGTATAATTTGCCAGCATTGGCTCGTAGATGTACTTCCCGGTGTCAGGGGAACGAATGGAAGCTTTTTGCCTAAACATTAACCGGTATGAGGCCCTTCCTCCTTTGAACCAATGAATGCCTGAGCTGCGTGATTTTGCTTGTGTCTCCGGGATGGCGCTCCTGCCCGTATGCCTGTTTCCCAATACACCGGGCATGGTGGGCCGCGTGATTTTGCACTTCTCTCCGACGCCTTCCCGCTTGCGGCTGAATTGTTTCCCGGCGCGTTGCTGGAGCCATGGGTCGCATGATGTCGCTATTTGTTCCACCTGTCTCGCCACTTGACTCCCACTTGTCCCCCAGCTAGCTTGGGCGGCATGATTTGGCAGTTGCCTCCACTTGTGTGCCGCCCGCGCTCCTTTCCATCTGTCTCCCCCTTGCGGCTGGTCTCTAGTGGCTATAGGGGCGCCCCTTGGGCCGCATGATTTTGCACTCGTCCTGTTTGGGGCCAGCGTCATTCTTGGAATCAGCGCCGGTCGAGAATTAACCCAATTCTTCAACTCAACACCAGTGAAGCGCTCAAATTCCAGAAACAAGTCGGAAACACGGGGTAGCAAGTAACCCGGACAAGCGGCAGACAGACAAGCAGGAAACAAGTGGGAGACAAGAGGAAATGGGAGCAAGCGGGACTCAGGCGGGAGGCAAATTAAAAACAAGTACGAGGTTTACGAGAGACCACGCGGAGGCAAGCGCGAAACAAGCCGGAGACAAGGGGTAACAGAGACAACTGGGAGACAAGCAGGAGACAAGCGGGAGCCAAGTGCAAACAAGTGGGAGGCAGCGCGGGTACAACTGGGACGCATGAGGGAGGGGGGGGCGACAAGCAAGAGAGAAGCGGGAGACATGGTGGCCAACCAGAATTGGGTGATAATCGCGTGGCGGGTAAGGGGAAGGTAAGCAGGAAACCGATAGGAGACAGGGGCGACAAGTGGGAAACAAGCGCCGGACACGCGGGAAACATCGGGAAAAAATTGGGCAACAAGCGGAAGGCAAGTGGGAGACAAGTGGGGGCAAGCAGGGCACAACTGGGAAGCGGGTGTGGGCGACAAGCCGCAAAAAATTAGGAGACATGTGGGGGGGGATGGGGAGACAAGCGGGGGACAAGAGGGCTGCTGCTTGCGCGGATTTTCGCCAACATGTGGACATGTCTGACTAGAACTCAGATTGTTGCCTCCTCTTCCTCCTTTCGCCGCTTGGCCAGGGCTCGAGGGTACCTCTTCTTTATACAAACCAATCACAGGCCTTTGAGCATGAATTTGGCTCAGAAAGAATGAAGGAAGAATGTCCTTCTTGTCGGGTCTCAGGGGCACTGCTCTGAGATCATACTTCCTCACAAGCGGTCAAACAACTAGGCCCCTGTATCGCCTGTATGGCCCGAAGGAAAAAAGAGGGAGGAGACGAGGAGATCGTACAAAACAAGTTGTTATTGTGAAGGAACTTACGGCGGATGATGACTGATGAATGATGCGCGATGAAAGATGACGAAGATGATGATGATGATGATGATGATGATGATGATGATGATGATGATGATGATGATAATGATGATGATGAATGTAGATGCACTGTCATACGCCCACAGCTTGATACATTTTCCTCCCTACTGGAGGTTTGCTCCGACCTGGTCGCTCTTTTTTCAGAGAAGCCTTTATATACACAAAGCAGCTTTCAAACACAGCAGCTTTTTACACACAGGCGCCACAGAAGCTTTTACGCACAGAGCAGCCTTTACACACAGAAGCTTTTACACGAAGAGGCTTTTACACACAACAGCCGCTTACACACAGAAGCTTTTAAACAGAGCAGCCCTTATGCAGAGCAGCTTTTACACACAGAAGCTTTTACACACAGAAGCTTTTCCACACAGACCCTTTACCCAGAGAAGCCTTCCACAGAACAAAGCGTTACACAGAAGCTTTTACGCACAGAAGCGTTTTCACACAGAAGATCTTTCACAGAAAAGCTTTTCGACACAGACGCCTCTACACCTAGAAGCTTTTGGGCAGAGAAGCTTATATATACACAAAACAGCGTTTACGCACAGAAGCAGTTGTACACCCAAGCCTCTACACGCAGAGGCTTTTACACAGAGAAGCTTTTGCACATAGGGCACAGGAGCACTCACACAGAGAAGCCTTTACACAGAACAACTTTTTACACAGAGAAGCGTTTACGCACAGAAGCCTTCACACATAGCAGATTCTTCACAGGGACGCTTTGAGACACAGGTGTTTTTTTGCACCAAGGAAGCTTTTGCACACACACGCGCTCAGACACAGAAGCTATTACACACATACGCCTTTACACACAGAAGCTGGCACACAGAGAAGCTAATAGGCGCAGACGCCTTTACACACAGCAGGTTTTACCAAGAAGCTTGTGGGCAGAGAAGCCTTGCACAGACAAGCTGTCACACAGAAGCCTTTACACACAACAGTTTAAAACTGCGGTTCATCCGATCGAGCCGTAACTCCAGTAGCATGTTCACATGTAAAGCTTTGAAAAATTCCATAAGATGTGGTTACATGCACCATGGCATGGCCACCTGCGCAAGGAACTCTGCTGACATGCCATTGCACAAATGGCTCAAGGTGCTCCCGCAAAAAGGAATGCCAAAGCAGCTGGGAAGCTGTACCTGTGAAAACCACGGGTTATGAGCCCAAAGTGACTCGACCTGGCATGGAGCTGAGCAGACGGCGAGAAGCATCTGTGCAGCGGCGGGCA